>BQNB010063696.1:0-35588 GCA_026074375.1 Tanacetum coccineum | reverse complement strand
CCAAGTTTCATGTATAAAGAGTTGATATGGTAATCAATCCACCATGGAATTTACCTTTTCTAAGTGCCAAATGATTGACTAGCACTGAGCAAACGGCTACAGGTAAAGGCATATCAAATCCGTTTATGGCTGTAATGGTTTGCCAAAAACCATATGGTATTTAACTCACCAATGTTTCATGTACTGAGAGTTGAAATGGTTTTTAGTCAGCCATGGACATGCACCTTTCTGGTGGCCAAAGGACTAACTACTCCAAAGTAAATGGCTAACTGGTAAAGAGAAATCAAATCCATTTAAAGTTTCAATGATTCACCTCTCACAGGAGGTAACACACCTGGAAGTGATGAGAATAGTCTGAAACTATATGATTTGATTGCTGAGATGAAGGGTTGTTGAAAAGGTTTGAAGAATGATGGATACAAAGATCAAAAAGAGATGATTTGAAGAAATGCAGCTCAAGAATAATTTGAAGAGTTTTATTTTTAACATCCCCAGGAAGCCCAGATGGAGGACACTTAAAGAAACTTGAAGTTCACAAGTGAAGATCAAGTTAGGGGAGGATTGTTGGGAAATAGATTGTAAAAGACTTAATACTGGTAGTATAACAGTTAAGTCTGGTAGTATTAGTTAGTTCTGGTAGTACTAAGTTAAGTCTGGCAGTACTAAGTTAAGTCTGGCAGTACTAAGTTAAGTCTGGCAGTACTATAGTTAGTACTGGTGTTATTTAGTTAAGTCTGTTTATGTAACATAATAGTGATAATAGTTATCTTAGAGATATTTTAGGAGAAATCTTAGGAAATGATATGCATTATCCTTTCACACGTTTTGTATAGCCTTTTAGGGTTTCCTTAGTATATAAAAGGAACCCTACGACATAGAGTTTCTATTATAACGAATTGAAGCATTAATAGAAGCATTGAAGCTTAATAGAAATCAATAGCAAAATTAGTATTATTGTTCTTCTTAATTCTTGTGTTAAGATTCCGCATTAACACTTGATATTCATAGTCAGTGTCTCTCACATAGTTGATTTGGATTTATTCAAGTTAGCTATTGTCTTACAAAGGCTATATAGATCCAACACAAGGACCTACATCTGCCCTTTATGCAAGGATGCTCCCGAGTCAGTTAACAACCTTTTTCTTCATTGTTCAAAAGTGAAGTTGGTTTGATTCAAATATCTTAGCTGGTGGGGGGTCTCTACGGTGATACACAACATGTCTATTAAAGAGGTAATTGTGGGTAGTTTCTTGAAACTTCTTCCTCCGTGTCTTCAAAATATATTTTAAGGAGTTTGTCTTGTTACTCTTTGGAGTGTGTGAAAATAGAGAAACAATGTGGCTCATGCCACCATTTAATCTAAATCTACCGAGCGAGGCGCATATATTTTTTCTATGATTCAAGCCAATTCTCTATTGTGGATTTCTAATAGGTGGTTAAAAAAGAGTGTCATTCCTAACTGGAAGTCTTGGGTGAATAGGTCTAGGGGCATTATGATGATATTGATAATTTAATAACATGAGGTGATTTATCTTTGGTGGTTGTCGTATCAAACTATTCTATTTTCTTCATATCTTTAGTTCTTGCTTTATTTTTTTTTCTTTATAGCCTTCATCTTGATGATTGTAGTTGTATTGGATTTTTTGTTTTGTTGGCTTAATGAAATGCTTTGCTCTTCAAAAAAAAATATGATGAGTTAAAATGAGATATTAATATTGTATCGAGATTAGCGATTATACACAATAACTAACCTTTACTCATCTTCAAATTCAATTATCACAAAATCATTGATTATAGAAATTAGGATTTTCGGGTTTGATTCGAGGAAAATGGTTGTTTCATAAGATATGAAATGATATACTTACATTAAATATGGGTTGTTATCTTAGTCAAAAAAAAAAAAATGTCATGTTAGAATTTAAAAAAAAAATACTATGTTTTTAAGGAAAAAAAATAGTTCAGCCGGTAACCGGTTGTAATATTTGCCATATTGTCACGATTATCAAAGTTTCAATACCTAAATTAGTATTTAAAAGAGTTCGTTTAATAAATCGGGATATTTTAAAAAGTTTGTTTATATTTTATGGACTTAACCCTATGTTATCTATTTTATACGAAATACAATTTTATTACAAAAGTATAAAGTTATCAGTGTTGTAGTTGACCATGAGACGTTGAAAGCTGGTGTGAACTCTCATCCTCAAAAGTCAGTCTTGAGACACAAATGAAGCTTCTGCGATATCCGCAACCGCAAAGTCAACAAGATAGTCAATACGTCTCTTTAGTTGGACAAACTTGGAATTTATTTACACAATGAAAATGGATATAATTTACATAGTTTGAAAAAAGATACACCTTGTTCAAAAAAAGAAAAAAGATACACCAAACTTCATTTAATCAAAATGATTTCAGATATTCGCAATAATTGGGCAAATAAGTTTAATTTCCAGAAAGTTTTAATATTGAGTATCAAAGTTATTGGTTTTCAACGGTTTCTTTTTTCTTTTTCAGAAACAGACGAAGGTTTCAAATTTTGCATTTCCATGCTCACCAATCGGCTAGGTTTTCAACGTATTATGTAAATACTTAGCTTACTTGGTGCAACGTAGAATCCCGTGGGATAGACCTAAAAACGACTAGATGTTCAATTAATGTGGGATGCGTTACTCGAAACAGTAAAACATCTTTTTCTCTGAATGTTGTAGTTGATCTTTTTATCTTATTAATGGACTGGTGGGATATGTCGACATGTATATCATACTCAATAACCTCCATGCGAAAAGTTATGGCTCTTTGGCCTCTTTCTCCCTGACGGAACTACGGAGGGCCCTGTTGCGTCACAGGACCAGAACAAATTTTAATTCGTAGTGTTCATTTCGTAGATAATCTCAGATTCTCCCACATGCACCAAGTTTATAAGAAATGTGTTATAGTGCGGGAAAAGATGTATTGAGTAGAAAAACAAAAAGAAAAGAGTGGGAAATATTTTTGGCCATACAAATGATAATGAAGAAATTAAAGAGGGGTATATCCTATTTTTATAAGAGCATCACGTCCTCCTAAGCCATACGACTCAAGTTATAAGGATAAAGTATGTCAGATCGGTACTTTCTCCTGATAACTCAAAATGTATAACTAGCAAAAAAGTTACAGCATCTCCAACAAGCTTTGAAGAATGACCTTTCACTATTTGAAAAAGTTATTTATATCATTTTTTGTATTAGAAGAATGATTTGTAGAAAAGCTTTTTACTCAATGACTTAGTAAACTCCAAGTCATTGAGCAAAAGTTTTTTACTCTCTTTCGTGTATTTTTTTTCTCATTAATGAATCAACATACAAAAAGCATTTAGTAATGACTTTTTGCATTGGACTCAATTTTATGAATAGCTTTTTGATGTATATAATATTATATAATGTATTGCAAAAAGTCATCAATAACTTTTGCTATTCTTATAAAACACCTCTACTCCTCTAGGACTTCCAGTTTTATTTTTTTCTTCTTTCATTTATTAAACTAAAACACAAATTAAACTAAACTATAATAGTTTATTAACAAAATAAAAGATATAATAAATACATAAAATAAAAAGACTTAAAAATACAAATAAAACATAAAAGTAAAAGTACATAAACTAAAATAGTTTTGGGCAAAATATTTGGCTTGAATTTCCTTTCTTGCCACTTCGATAATATGATTGTTTACCGGATCCATCCTGTCGATGTTGATTGTAAATCTTCGTTTTTTTTCCTCTTCGATAATATGCTTGTCTACCGGATCTGTTCCGTATAACTAACTTTGTTAAGTTAAAAGTCATTTATGATAACTCGAAGTTGTTTTGATATGTTGTTACTGATCATACATTCATTTCACCACCTTAGTGGACATCTCTTGCGTCTCAAATCCATTGAATTTATAATTATTGATGCTTACTCTTTTTTGGGTAAACTTGCCCCACGCATGATGACTTTATTTTAGTGTCCGTCGGATTCTTTTTTCTCTCTTTGCTAGCTTTTGGCCTTTTGGATGATTAGTGACATGTCGACGTTCATATTTTTTATATTTAATAAATAAATCCACATAAGTATATGGAAAATGCTACATCCACAAAGTTTTTACAAACAAAATTTGTAAAAATTACTAGCTAGAGTTGACTATAAATTACTAAAATAAATGCTAGGAGTTTATATTAAATATTTACGTCATCAAATTCATGGCTACTACATCGTCGGATTCTTTTTTCTCTCTTTGCTAGCTTTTGGCCTTTTGGATGATTAGTGACATGTCGACGTTCATATTTTTTATATTTAATAAATAAATCCACATAAGTATATTACTAGCTAGAGTTGACTATAAATTACTAAAATAAATGCTAGGAGTTTATATTAAATATTTACGTCATCAAATTCATGGCTACTACATTACACCATTTTCTTCATCACCATAATCATATCACCTTCTTTTACATTATATTCCTGTTTCAGCTATTGATCACCACCCACGCCTTAACACCGGGCTCATCTTTATCAGTCGAAAACAACGACATTTTAGTGTCACCAAATGGCCTTTTCACCGCAGGGTTTCATCAAGTTGGAGATAACGCATACTGCTTTGCAGTATGGTTCTCCAACCACCCCACAGCCGAGGGTCGTCCCACCATCGTCTGGATGGCTAACCGGGACGACCCCGTAAATGGAAAAGACTCAAAGCTCTCCTTATGGAAAGATGGCAATCTTGTGTTAACAGATGCTGGCCAATACATTATTTGGTCCACTCAAACAAAGTCAACCTCAAGCTCATCTTCATTAAAACTACAACTTCACAACACAGGTAACCTTGTCCTAAATGGACTAGATGATCAGCCTCTTTGGCAAAGCTTTGATTATCCAACAGACACCCTTCTTCCAAACCAACAACTAACCAAAAACACACAACTTGTTTCTTCAAGAAGTTCCACTAATTACTCTTCAGGTTTCTATAGACTATTCTTCGATATCGATAGTATTCTACGTCTTCATTATGATGGACCCGAAACAACTACTATTTTCTGGCCTGATCCTGGTTTGTTGCCATGGGAAGCTGGGAGGTACCAGTATTTATTTAGTCGAAGAGCGAGTCTCGATTCTTATGGTCGTTTCACCTCATCAGATGGTTTCGGGTTCTTATCTGCTGATTTTGGAGTTGGACGACAAAGAATGATGAAGATAGATATTGATGGCAATTTACGAGTTTATAGCCTCGTTGAGAATGGGACGAGTACGAAATGGGAAGTTAAATGGCAAGCTGTTTCTCATACTTGTACGATTCATGGTATTTGTGGAGAAAATAGTCTTTGTACTTATTCTCAAGGTTTAGGGAGTACTTATTCTAAAGATTCAGGGAGAAAATGCATTTGTTTACATGGTTACAAGATGGTGAATTCTCACGATTGGAGTTACGGGTGTGAGCCGGATTTCAAGACGTGTGAACCAGAAAAAGAAGATTTTGTCGAGCTTCGTCAAGTGGAATTCTTTGGCTATGATATTAGGTACCTTGTAAACTATACTCTTGATGCTTGTAAGAAAGATTGCTTACAAGATTGCACTTGCAAAGGGTTTCAGTTTGGATACGATGATGAAGTAGGAACCTATTATTGTTATATAAAGACTTCCTTATATAATGGATACCAATTAGGTTTCTATAATTCGATGTATCTCAGACTACCGAAAAAGTTTGTATCATCTTTTCGTCCAACACGTATTGATGATTCAAGGTTTAGTTGTGCAAGTAGCCCGATAGTCACACCTATTGCAAGATCATATGATAAAAAACATGATAGCAAGCTACTTAGATTCATGATTGTGTTAGGATGCGTGACCGGGTTCCTTGAGATCATATGCATATTGTACTTCTGGTATAAGAATGGTAAACACTCGGTTAACCCTGATCAGATTTACTCTCCGGTTGCAACTTCATTTAGAAAGTTCACCTATGATGAGCTCAAAAAAGCGTCGTTCAATTTTAGGGACGAGATAGGAAGAGGTCGTGCTAGTGTTGTGTATAAAGGAACGTTATCTGATAACCGAATTGCAGCGATAAAGAAGCTTAAGAACACTAACCATCATGATGAAGCTGAATTTCAAGCAGAAATTAGCATAATTGGGAGGCTAAATCACATGAATTTGATTGAAACTTGGGGTTATTGTGCTGAAGGAAAGCATAGACTTATCGTTTACGAGTACATGGAGAATGGATCCTTGGCTGAAAATCTACGCCTTGGTAGACTCGATTGGGACACCAGGTTGAGTATCGCGAAAGGCACAGCGAAAGGACTTGCTTATTTACATGAAGAGTGTTTGGAATGGGTGCTACATTGTGATGTGAAACCTCATAATATACTGCTGGATGGAAATTTTAATCCCAAGGTGGCCGATTTTGGGCTTTCAAAACTATGTGATAGAAGTGGTATCCACAAGTCGAGTTTCTCAACAATTAGAGGGACACGAGGCTACATGGCTCCCGAATGGGTATTTAATCTTCCCATCACTTCAAAAGTTGATGTATATAGCTATGGGGTGGTGATATTGGAGTTGATAACGGGTCAGAGTCCAGCAAGAAAGAAGCAAAGAAGTGGAGAAACTGAAAATGGTGAGACCGAGCCTGGGGTGGTCAAGTGGGTGAGAGATAGGGTTCGAGAATTTGATAGAAGTGAATCCGAATCTTGTATTAGAGAGATCGTAAATGGTTCCATAAGTGGCGAGTTTGACTGGACATCCATGGATAATCTGGTTAGAATTGCATTGCAATGTGCTGAGGAAGATATGGAGGTCCGACCCACAATGAGCCAAGTGGTTAATATGCTTCTACATCCCGAAGATGATAGATAGTACTAGTATAATTCACTAAGTTGTCCATTGGTTTTGCTATTAATTGTATACATTCTTCTTGGTATCACATACTATAAGTGATACATTTTCATGCACTGTTATAATAAGCGGATAATGAAAGGGCTGGATGTTGTCTCGCTGACATGTGAACAATCTTTCTTAAATTTAATTAATAGTTAGCCTTAAAGAATACAGCAATAATCATTCTTAACACTAGAAACGACCACACCACAACCAAAACAACCATGCAACTTGGGATTAGTAGCATTGATCCTTCCTCATCCTTTCATAGATTATGGACTTGTACACATACCTGAAAAAAGTTTCTTAGAATGTCCATGCATAGGGCGCTTAGCGCTCGACACATGCACACGGTGGAACTTTTCACAAACCAGGTTTTTATTTATCCGGTGACAATCATTCTGGAACTGATCAGAGATTACAATTCCCTCCAAATTCAAGAACCAATAATCACCAGCTTAGTCTTCAACATGCTCCCCATATATGGTTAAAGATGTACAAAATATGAGTAATATACTCGTAAATATTATTCTTCCAACTTGATGAATTCTTTTATTTGGAAAATTTTAATATATAGTAATGCATTCAATTTAAATTTATAAAAATATTCGACCCGCAGTCTTAATTGACTCGTAGCCAAACTCGTATGTCTGCTATATCTAGAGCCACTTTCATAATGTGATCTCATGAATGAGACAAGTTGCTTTTCACACTTGTCGTCATTCGAAGAGATAACAACCACAAATAACTGCAATCTAGTGGTATATAAAAGTCCCTACCACTACTTAAATTCATCACCTGCCCCATAAACGTCGATATCAATAATTGTCACATATATTCTGCCAAAAATATATGCTATTTCAATTGTCAAAATCTAGTTATTGTTGCGTTTAATTTCTTTTTATGATGGTGTGGCCAGACCCTTGTAATCTTGTCCAATAATGATTACATGCATAGCTGACTAGACTTGTTCAAAGTTTTCAACTTTTGTAGTTTATCGAAATGGTATTATTTTGGTGCAATAAATAAGAATGCTCAAAATGCATCAACAAGATTTGATTTACCGAGGTAGAAGAGCAATCGTTGTTATAACGCGGTGACCGGCGTTATGTCAACGTGTCACCCGCGTTACCGGCGTTATGACACTAGTAAATGGAACGGCTACTTCTTCTTCGTATTGTCGAGTTGTTTTATCCATGCGTCCTTGAGCATTATCCGGGCTGCTTCTTCTTCGTATTGTCGAGTTGTTTTATCCATGTGTCCTTGAGCATTACCGGGAAGGAAATATTTTTTTTTTATTTCAAACCCTCCAACGGCTAGTATACCGGCTCTTTTTCAAAATTTTAATTTTTTTTAAACCCTATACACACAATATAAATACCCCTTTATTCGAAACATTTTTTACACACATTCAAATCTCAAACACATATTCTTATATACTTTCATCATCCAAAAAAAATGTTGGCGTTTCCAAACGACTTCACAAGCTACATGAACCTCCTCGGGATGTCGAACCCAAACGCGTCTTCTTCGTCAAACCCATCCGGTAACCAACCACGACTCCCCTTCACCAATTTCGGGTACCCTCTTCCGACCCCCGAGCAAATTCATCAATTTCAACTATTTCAACAACAACAATAATTGAACAATGACTTCCAAAATTTACAACATAACCCACCACTTTTCCCACAACAAGAACAACCACAAACTCAATCCTCACAAGCTACTACCGAGCCAACCCCTTCGACCAAAAACGTGTTAAACGCGCATCCAAAAAATCCAAAGAACCCATTTCCGAAAAAATCCCGACGTATCGGGTTGTTCTTTACGTTGGCAACCGGATGAGGAAACTTTACTTGCCGCAAGTTGGGTTGCCGTTTTCGAGGATCCGAATGTTGGCACGAGACAAACCAAAGACACTTTTTGGTATCGGATTTTGAACGCGTTCAATGACAAAAATTTCCAAAAGCATAACAAGGACATGTTGACTAGCAAATGGAATACGTTAAACCATAATTGCCAAAAGTTTAACGCGGTTTACAAACGATGCACCCGTTTGGGAAAAAGTGAGGAAAATGAAATGGATGTTATGAAACGGGCTAAAGCAACTTACCGAGACGAGAACAAATCAATCCCGTTTTTCCAATAGGACGCGTGGGAAATCTTGCGATAACACTCCAAATTGGACGCGCCTAAGGCGGTTGATTTAACCGAAGGCGACATTCCCGGGGTAGGCAACGAGGACCTATTCGGTGAAAAAGCAAGACCACGTCCACCGGGCCCTAGCAAATCAAAACGTCCGGCAAAAAAACCAAATCCGATACCACAACGAGCACCGAGGGAAGTAACTCGTCAAATCCATTCGGGGAGCAAATGTCAAGCGAATTTCGTCTCAAACGGGAAGCCGCCGAAAAGGCATACGAGTCTTCTAGAGAGAGAGAGATCGTACGCTTACACGTTTGGAGGAGATGAAATTTCTCGCAACGCCCGCAAAGGATTTGTCGGAGGACGACGCGTATTGGGTCAACTACCAAAAAAATGATCAGTTAAAAATATTGTGAAAACTAGAAGGGGGGTTGAATAGTTTACAGATTAATTAGCGTTTTAAAACTTTGTTTGTAAAAACATTTGATTCTAGTATATGTGATATCAATCAACTATTTGAACAACCAATTTATCTACCTACTTGCAACACAATCACAATATAAACAATAAGTATGAAATGTAAATAAGAGATAAGAGATAAGAGATCAGAGATAGAATAATTAAACCACAACACCGAGATTTATAGTGGTTCGGCTACGAAGCTATTCTTCGCCCTACTCCACTCCTCGAGTATCCGACTCGAGATTTCACTATGTCAACAAGCTCCCTTCAAGGTGGAGAAAACCGTTTACACGCCGCTTAACTTATTTTCCGACACTAAGCTAAATGTCAAGTCTTAATCTTAGCTAGAACCAATCTACCACTTCACCAATGTATTTTAATGACTAAAATACTAACCAACACATAATCAACACTATCGGATTTATACACTATTCGATTTTACACACTAAAACAAGATCAAGAAAATAGAGGTTTGGATCTTAGAAGAAGATAGAAGAAATCACTAATCTACAACACTTCGTTTCTTGGCGAACACGAGTGTTCTTCTCTTGCACTTGATAGAAGAAGAAAGAAGAAAGAAGATGATATTAGGTCACTTAAAACAAAATTAAACTATGTTAGTGATCAAGAGATTTAGAGAGAGAAAGAAGGTTTTAAGGAGAGAAAGAGATCTGAAAAATTCGTGCTAAGAGGTCTGAGAAACTACAGGGAATAGTGCAGTATTTATAGCTAGGACTGGGCAACGTATCCTGTGAGCGGTTTTGGCGGTCCCAGATATATCTGAGGGTCGTTCTGCCTATCAGGGGGCGCCCCTAGCTAGACGCTCTCATTTTTTTGTCTTTTAGTGAGGAATGTTGAGACTGGTATAGAACCTTTTGTTTTGGGGGGAAACTAGTTTCAAATTTTTATAATTAAATAAAACATTTCTTTTATAAATAAAATATTTTGTATATTTTTATTTTTGTAAAAATACTTTTGTAAAAATGTAATGGTTAAGAAATAATATTTTCTTGATCACTAATCATGTTTAATGATTGGTTTATACATACCTTAAGTGATTTACGTCGAAATGGTAGTTTACGACTAATAACGTGTATACGTTTATTTTTATCGTAGAATATTTTTACATTTTGTCATCTTCAAAACGTAGAGGAGTCGAGAAATATAAATAACGTTTTTAGGCATTATTTGTATTAACAATCTCCCCCTTTTTGATGATGACAAAATATAAACTCATTTTATAAAAATAAACTTTACAAGTTATTAATGAGTTTTAATCCATTTCTCCCTCTTTTGTCGAATCCAAAAAGGTTGATCGTCGAGTCGATAGGAGAAAGAAATCAACGATGCTAAAGCTCCCCCTTGATGTATACTCTCCCTCGTTTAGGGCACCAATGGATCGAGCTATGACGAATTGCTACAAAACCGAGTTAGAATCACAAGAGCAAGATATATTTCTAACTAGTAGCAATATTACAACAAATATATATATATATATATATATATATATATATATATATATATATATATATATATATATATATATATATATATATATATATATTTGTGTGTGTGTGTGTGTGTGTGTGTGTGTGTGTGTGTGTGGCTATGTAGAAAAGAAGGTAGCCAACCAAATAATTCATGTAATTCACCCATAATAATAAAGATTCATTCATTCATAATAGAGCAAATTCATACTTGAAAGGTATGAATATTACAAGACTAATTATAAAGGCATAACATAGAAAGATTTTAAACTAAAGCTAGAGCTAGACTAGATGATTCTTGATGTCTAGGAGATGGCATGAGCAAAAGATGGGTTGTCATTTATTTAGATAAGTTAAACATATGAGAATGTTTAATAGTGACGAGGTGATAAGGGAGAGGTTGGTGATGCATTGTTTGGTTATGGTGGAGCTCGATATAGGGGACGAGTGAGAAGGAATTGAATGAAGTCAAGCTCATTTCTTATTGATTGAAATTGATTTTGGGTGTACATGCAATAATGGCAAAACCCCGAGTAAAAGTTAACTTGGTCAAGAGTAACGGGGTGAATCAAAGGTGGCGATGGAGAGTGTAGAGAAGGTAGTACTTGAGAGTAGGCATTAGTTGCATGATGGAGATTTGTTTCAAGAAGTTGAGAAATGTGGTGGAGTTGATTCACCATTTGATCCCTATTTGGATTGTTGATAGGTGGAGGAGGAGGTTGAAAGT
This sequence comes from Tanacetum coccineum, assembly GCA_026074375.1. Lineage (NCBI taxonomy): Eukaryota > Viridiplantae > Streptophyta > Magnoliopsida > Asterales > Asteraceae > Tanacetum > Tanacetum coccineum. The sequence goes on along the minus strand of BQNB010063696.1, from coordinate 23,880 downwards.
TAGCTCTTGGTGGAGGTGAAGGTGAGACATTTTAAGATGGTGGTGGTGATTGTGGTGTATGAGTGGTTCTTCTCCAAAATTGTCTTACCGAAATCCTAGGTTTTCTTGAAAAGTTTGGAGGAGGGTTTGAACAAGACATTGAGAATCAAGAAAAGAAAGAAAAGTGAAATGGAGATGATGATGGAAGATGAAGGTGATGAGTGGTTTAAATATTTGAGGGGATGAGATAATATGGAAAAGCATGGTATTGGATGAAAAAGTTTTAAGAAATGGTTTGCCTAAATAGAAAAATGCCAGCTGAGGCAATAGGTAAGAGGGTCAAAGTTGCAGAAAAAGAGTGAACAGTCCGTTTCCCTCCTGAAGGTGGCCCCATAATTACTTGGCGGTCCTAGATATATTTGGGGGCCGCCCCATGTATTTGGGGACCGTTTTCTAGGGGTTACGAAATTTTCCCAGACTTCCCAGTTTATGTAGAAAAGAAAGGCCGGTGATATCAGGGTGCAACAATTCCTATTTATCAAGAATCAACTAACTCTAGCTTTGTTATCACATTGTAATAAAGCTAGTCTAAAACAAATTTAACTTGGGGAGAATTAATTATAGGCGTAATAGTAAATGTCTAAGCATGCATGGCAATATTATATAACAAGACATCTTAAGTAGCATGCAAATAAGGTTTAGGATGATAAAATTGAATGATCATCCAAGGCAAATTTCATTGCCCGCCTACATACCCTAAAATTTACCAATAGATTCATAATCCTACGTAGCAAAGTGTTAGCCTTAAAATATCGAGTCAAACAAGGAATCTCGTTTCAAGGTTCAAGACCTCGCTTCGTGGGAGGTTGTTAGCCTCAAAATATTGAGTCGAAAAAGGAAGCTCGGTCATTCAACAAGGAAGCTTCGGTCTTTACTGAAATATACATTACAATAGGCTAGAAAGGAAAACTGGCTTGATATGTAATCTAATATTGTACGTGTTTCGGGCTTAAGCCCAAGCAAAACCCGAGCCCGACCTGTGTAGGAAAGGCTAGGCGTCCAACAAAGGACCTAGACCTATAAATACCCTTCTTCACACAAGGAGAAGGGTTGGTTGTTCTCTCTTTTCTTATAGTGAAATCCAATCTTTCTTTTTCTCTATAAACTTCTTTCTCTCTTTTCTTCTCATCTCCTATCTTATTTTCTTGGTTCCATCATGGTGAAGTGAAGTGATTATTTGGTTCCTACAAGTGGTATCATTCGCCTCGGGTGAGTTTAGTGGTCTCGTTGTGATAGTTTGTTTGAGCTTATTCTTGGCTTACTGTTAAGCTTATGAGATTCAACTCATTTGGTTCTTATTATTTTTTATATTGTCACCATTACTAGTTTTGGGCTTATATTTGGCGACATTTTTTGGGCTCCTATAATCATAATTTATAGTCTATTTTATGATTGTATCAAAGTTTACTTGTTTGTGCTTATTTTATCAAAACTGTTTCCAAACCCCACGTCACATTCAAACTTTTTGTTCATAAATACGCAGCTTAAAAAATCTCTTTCGTTAACAACCTACTATTTCGCTTATTTGTTACACTTTTTCATGGCTTAAAACGACGATTTACAAGCTTGTGTTGAAATATTTTCGAGGCTTATTTGTGGTTTTAAGTAGCTTATTAAAGCTTATTTATGGGTTTTTGCTTTTGAAACAAACAAAGCTTTAATCTTTTCATTTACAAATCTTTTTAAGCTTATTGTGAGCTTAAGTTGTCGAGGCTTATTTTCTTATTTTTAAGTCTTTGTTAGCTTATTTGTTCATTTCTTCTTGTAGCTTATTACATGGCTTAACAACTTATATCGAGCTCTTTAATAGCTTATTGGTCACGATTTGAGCACAAAACAAAACGAAAAGGATAGTTTGTGTAGAGTACGTTTTTGTTTTTGTGTGGGCGATTTATACATACCTGGGAGATTTATAAGTGATCACTAAGAGATATATATATGGTCTAAGGTTGGGCGATTTATACCTCGTTTCTTCAGGCGATTTATACGTTTGTTCTTGGCGATTTATACGCGTAGTATTAGGCGATTTATACGTCATCTACTAGGCGATTTATACATGTTGTGTGCTAGGCGGTTTATACAAAGTTAAATGAGTTGGTTTTGACTTGTTTTGGGTTTTTCGGTTTCGAGTTTTGGTTGTTCGCGGATCTTCTAACGACTATCATTACGATCACGGTACTTCAACGATCATCGTAGTGTATTTGTTTTTGGTCGACGATAACCACACGATTCGCGACGAGCAAAAACCTTCGTTACCATTTTCTTTTCATTTGAAACGAAGAAGACGAAGTGATATTAGCGGGAAGTTTTTTTATTATTAAACTACAACTCAAATTTGACATATTCAGTCCCTGGACTTTAAGCCCAATTCACAATTCATCATTGGTTTGTTTATTAACCCTCAAAGTTGAAATAGTTTTACACAGATAGTCCTTAGAACCTATTTAACAGCCAATTAGTTCTCCAAAGCAAACTATCATTGCACCATTAGTCCCTACAACTTAAATTAACAATCGTTAAGCATTTAACTTGGATTTTAATTACACCGTTAGTCATTGTTTGTGTTTTAATCAACCATTAATCATTTTAAGTTAAAGTGTGGTAACCGTTAGTCATTTTAGCTCATAAATCATTAACAAAAGTTCAAGTACTTAAAATACAACTCTGATTTCACCAACAACAATTCTATTTTCACGGTTTTTCTTGATTTAGTAAAATCCCGCAAAATACTCACGTGTTTTCTCGATTTAATCAAGACTTGTAAAATCCCGTGAACTAGATTTTCATATTCAAATCACAACAACAATCACTTTATCTACTTAAGATCCTACAAATCATTTTCACTTACATTCAATGGAAACGAAAGATACCTTATCTTCATGTTTAGATTCGAACGAACAAATAATGCAACAAATACTCAAGCGAGCAAAGATTTTAAAAGAAAGCTCCATGAACGGTCTTAATGCACTCAGAATAAACTTCTAACTTCTCTCCAAGACAAACCTATTTAGATCTCCTATAGACCGTGGATTCAAAAGGGAATTTGAACGACTCTTTGGTGAAGAACATCTCACTTTTACAGATTCACTCTTACACAACCTGAATAACTTGGAAAAACAACTCATCAAATAAACACTTCCTGAAGCAGATTCCAAGAGTGCCTTAAGTGCACTCAAAACTCAGTGTGCAATTTTCTTTCATTCAGAGTTATTAAAGCTTAAAGATTATGATGGTTAACACCCAAGAGAGATTTTCCAGAATACACTCGAATGGAAGATCACTCTTTCAAGAATTGATAATTAAGAACTTGGACTTCATTGAGAAATATATTATTGAAAGAGCACTTCATGATCAAGAGATTCATAATAAGTTGAAAAGGATGCATGAAAGAAAGTTGCAGATTCAAGAGTGCAAAGTTCAAAAGGTTAAAGCAACGGATGCTAGTTCTGGAGACACATACAACAGTGGGATTGTATCTGACAAATGGAATGATCAAAGTTTAGAGAATTAAAGCAACACATCTGGAGATGAAAGCAGCAGGTCAAGGAATGAATGTAATGACAAAAGCACTTCTGGGGATGATACGAATATCAGACCTTCCTATGACACAGAACCAATGGCTGAGGTACGATATACTGCTGAATATAATGTGTTTGTTGTTGGAACTCAACATTCTAAGCAACCTGAAAACATTAATGACACACATGTAATGGAAAAGGGTGATAGTAATGTCACTCCTGATTCATCAAATATGTGTGATAATGATAATCAGGCTGACCAAAATGCTGAAGCATGTGATGATAAGCGTGTTGCACTTGCTAACTTAATTGCAAATTTAAAACTTGACATTGATGAAAAAAAAGATTCAAAAGCAATTAAGGAACGCAAACGCATCATTGACTCAAGAATTGAAAGAGTGCAAATCTACTCTTGAGAAGACTAATTGAACTCTGGGGGAGTCTAATAGTACTCGGGATAGCTGCCTAATTACACTTCAAAACAAAAAGATTAAGCTTGAGAACTACAAGACCTACCTTAATCGTACAACTGAATATTACACACTTGAACAAAAATTAAAAGATACCCAAGGACTATTAGATCAAAAAGAAAATGACATAAAAGAAGGTTTGAAATTAAAAGCATATGAAATTTTTGTTGCCAATAAGAAACATGACGAGTTAGTCAAACAAAGTCTTTTAACAAAATCAAGTTACGAAGGTCTCGTCAAAGAGAAAAATAAGGTAATAAAGAATTTGAAACTTAAGGAAGAAAACGATATTGACAAATTGATTACGATGGAAAAGCAATTAAAGTTTTTGAGCAAAATTGTTTATAAACGAAATCAATCAATTCAAACATTTCATATGTTAGGTCCCAAAGGCTCAACATATAATGAAAGACCAACTTTTGCAAATCCTATGTACCTTAAGAAAGCTCAATCTGAAAAGCCATGTTTGTATGAGATCCCATATGACACATCTGATTTTGCAAACAGATTTACCCCTGATAAGGAAGAGACTTTGACTCTTGAATAAGAGAGTAGATCAAAATTGAATAAAGACTTAGTGAAACCATACGAGTACACAAAGCAAAATAGTCTTTATGAAATTTTTAAACCATCATCACGGGATTACCTTGATCAGTCGGCACACGCAAATGAAGTTCAAAAGAAAATGTGGAGAAAATCTTTTGTAAAAACTAAACCTAACATTGTTAAAAACATCGGTTTTCTACCTATAGGAAAGTCAATAAGCAAGAGTAGACAATCTTATAATGTAATGACTAATAACATAAATCATTTCAAACTAATTGTTGATCAAGCTTGGAGAAAACATGTTACTGATAAATTTTGTGCCCCAACTGATAAAGATATGACCGTTCTTGTGGAAACTTGTTTGATGCCTCTTGCAATAAAGATACAAAATGATAGTTTCAAACTTGTTCATGAACTTAAACAAGATATGTTTGCAGATTTACAGTACGATCACTTGAAAAAGAGATTGACAAACTCGAATATGACAAAGCTAATTTTTTAAACATATATGATCTACCTCTCCAAGAGTGTGTTTCAAAGGATGTTATGTGTTCTTATTTGCATTATTTATCTGATTTAGATGCTCACACTAAATTGCAGTGTCTATATCAACATAAAATCAAAGAATGTGAATGTCTTGCAGAAAAGCTTTCTAAACAAACTAAAATTGTTAGTAAAGAAGTTTATAATGAGCTTTTAAGAAGTTTTGCTAAACTTGAAAATTACTCAATTTCTCTTGAACTTGCTTTACAACTATGTCAAGAACAAATGAAAAATGACACAGTTTGCAAACAAAATGGATCCATTGTATTTCTAAAAGAACGTGAACAATATTTTGAAATACAAGATTTGAAAGCTCAATTGCAAGACAAGAACATAGCAATAAGTGAGTTAAAGAAACTCATTGAGAAGATGAAAGGTAAGAGCGTGGATACTAATTTTAAAAAACAATAAATCTTAGGGAAACCGCCTTTGCAACGAATCAGAAATCAACCAGTGGTAAGACAACCAACTGCTTATAAATCTGAACGATCCCAAGTTGCCAAACATCAGTCTGCCTCCTAAGATGATGGGTCGAATAATTTGACAAAACCAGTCACTCCAAACTCTTGGCCTCAAGTTAGAAAATCATCTTTTGATAAGCCTTATGATGTGAATGCACCTGGCCCTTCTAAGAAAAGACCAAAGCATGTGTCATTTTAGTTACCAAGGAAATCTGTAGGCTCAAATGACATGGTTCATAACTACTACCTAGAGGAAGCTAAGAACAATGCACAACTTCAGAAAAACAAAGCTTTGAATATTAAACCTAGTGTGCAACGGTCTGCTAGACTACCAAACACTGCTAATGGTAACAAACAGAAACCTAGGAACCTTAATCAACAACCTAGGAATTGGCCACCATCCATGAGTATTTGTGTATCGAATAGAACTGTTAAAACAGTAGAACCACAGTTTAAAATACAAGACTTTGAATGTTAATGCTATTTGTGCTACTTGTGGAAAATGTGTGTTTAATTCGAATCATGATAATTGTGTTTCTAAATTATATTCAAGTGACAAAGAATGCTAGAACTAAGAAGCCTAAATAGTGGCCCGTTAGTACTAAAAACCTAAAAGTCAAATGAACAAATCTGTTGCAACACCCCCTAAGAAAACAGTTGCATCATAATCCACTATCCAGAAATCTAAGAGTTACTATAAGATGCTATATGAGAGAACTAGTAAGACATGGAAATGGTAGATAGCACAACAATGCCCCATCATTATATAAATAGTAATACACTATGACAAAAAAAAAATGTGGTAGCCAAGTAAAGTTAGACAAGAAGATGTGAACTACAAGAATTAGCCAACAATAGGATAATGCATCTAGGATACTAATGTCTTGAAAATTACAAACACTTTAGGATCCAATTGGTCAAATGTTCCATCGGTCCTCTATTATCTCATGTATATTGTGAAACTACATTCTATTCATAAGTTGACTCTAGATTCACAAAGCATATGATATAGGGCAATCTAAAGCAGTTGTGCAATTTGTTGATAAAATATCGGGTACCATTCATTTAGGCAAAGAAACAATTTGCTCCCAATTCTGGAATGGAGAATTTGGTTCAAGAAATATCATGATCACAGGGTATTTACGTTCGAAGGACTCAATCACAAGTCTCTTTCTTCGATTGTCAAATTTTGTGCTGCGGATTTAAGTTACTTCATGAAAATCCTACTTATTTTTTTAGAGATCTTTAGGAGAAACGATTTACTCACCTGTTAATCGTCGGGAACCCCCGTGATCGTCTAAAACAATTTCTCTTTAAGAAACCCTTCATCAACTCCAATTTGTTTCATGGCAAACCTCACCAACTCAAGCATGATTATGGCATCGAAGACTTTTCTCATCTTAACTTTGACACCTACTAACTTGCTTTCAAAGAAGGATATCGTGATTGGTTTACCTAGTTAAAATATGTAAAAGGTCAACTATGTTCTTCATTAGAACATGAGTAAAGGCTAAAAGAGAGCTCATTCAAGACAAAATGGTTGTTCCAGTTTAAAAGGATGGTAAATTTTCTGTCATGTGGACATATGTGGTCCTATGCGTGTGAAACATCATGGAAGAAATATATACATGGTAATATGTTTGACGACTACTCCAGATATACTTGGACTCTATTTCTAAGATCCAAGGATGAAACACTAGAAGTTCTAAAAGATTTTCTCAAGACGATTCAACGTAATCATCAAGCTCAAGTGATTACTGTTTGAACTGACAGAGGCACATAGTTCTTAAACAAGACACTCCAGGCATATTTCAAAGAAGAAGTAATTGAGACAACAGAACATCTACTCCTGAGACACAGCCCAAAACATATGGTGTTGTATAAACACGAAATGTGTAACTCTGGTTGAGGCTGCTCTGACATGGAATGCTTTCAGTCTTCTAAACTTTTTGTTCTTTTAGCTGAAGCAATTGAACCGGCATGCTTTACTCAAACAAATCTATAATCGTCCTAACACATGAGAATACTGCATATCACATCATCAATGACATGAAACCTTCAATTAGACACCTTCACATCTTTGGTTACACTTGTTACTTAACCAGAGATGGTGAAAATATTGACAAGATGAAAGAAAAAAGGGATACATGTATTTTGGTGGGATACTCCACTCAGTCTAAGGGATATAGAGTTTACAACAAGAGAACCCGATTGATAGTTGAATCCATACACATTAAGTTTGATGAAATCAAAGAGATGACAGAGACGTTTGTTGCTAATAACACTTCAGGTCTCGTTCCACAACGACAAAAGGCATCAGACTCCACAATGACAAAAGGCGTTAGACTATGACAACTCTGGCCCCGCGCCCCAACTACATAATGTTTCTCTATTAGCAGATACAACAGCTCCGTCATATAAAGTATGGATCTTCTTTTGGTCCTTTATACGATGGAAAGTTTTCACTGCAACGTCCATCAAGTTCCAACAAGATCTTCTTCTCCATATGAAAAATTCTTTCTCAAAAGACACACAACCTACAGTGAATATCCACCCTTCAACAGAACCAATAACTCACACTATAACTATTCATACTAAGGAAAACACAGATATTCAAGCAGAAATTCAGTTAGACAATGCACATGTTGACGACGACGAATTTTACAACGTCTTTAGTACACCGGTACGTGAAGAAGCAGAGTCTCCTATCGCTATGTAGATGTGTCAAATATGCACACATACTACTAACCATCGTCAATCTGAACACCCGATGGCCAAAGATCACCCGTTATCTTAAGTCATGGAAAATCCTTCTTTATGAAGTTTTTGGGTATTGTAGGTATTAGTGGGTATTTGTTGAAGTGTAGATGGGTTTATGGTTTGCCATGCATACAAAAGTGTAGTTTTATTGTGTTACGTAAACGTTTTACGTAACCAATAAAAATAAAAAGCGTAAAGTTATAAATTATCATCCTAATAACTTTATAACACTTACTTGAAGTAAACATTTAGTTGTTTGATGCCTGTTTACATTAAATGCTCATTTTTAGTTTACGCGATTTAGCTTAACAGTAAAAATTAATAGCGAACGCGTAAAAGCCTAAAAATTAATAATAGAATAACTGAAGTCGTAAATGACTTGAAAATGTGAAATGTTACATTTCATCATCTGAAGATGTGTCATAATCTAAAGATGTGTCATCATCTGATATAACTATCACTTATGCAAAGATGTATAAGGATAGCGAGGGCACATAAATGATGATTAAAGAATCAAAAAGCATACTCAAACACTCAATCATCTAGTGATGGGATTAAAAGCATGGTCAAATGATAGGATTAAAGAATCAAACAACATACTCAGAGTCATTGCCCATTATCATTTTTTCCATTTCCAAACACTATATTGAACCATTTAATTTTCCAAACACATCTTACTAAAATGAATAGTAAACCTTAACTGACTAACCTTTTTGCTTCAGCGTTATATCTTTTAACTTGAAAAAATTGCTTCTACATTCTTTATCCTCTTTTCAAGTTCATCCACCTCCTTAATTCCTGTTAGCTTTTGCTTTTTATCTACAATGATAGCAAAAAATCAAACATAATAAAGAGTCAATTGGGTCAATTTTATAGCACAACAATGCAACACAATGTAAACTAACCTTTCATAATTGCCTTCCCTTTTCCTTTGTCATCTACAAATATAGCAAAAAGTCAATACATAAGAGATGGTCAATTAGATGAAATATCAGAAAAATGCATTTCTTTACACTCACCATTCAAATAGAACAAAGAAGGCATATAACCAGAGACCATTACCACACTAGTAACTAAACAAAGGCATGCATATAACCAGAGACCATTACCACACTAGTAACTAAACAAAGGCATATAACCAAAGACCATTATCAAAAATGCTATTGATTGAAAAAAACTAGGGCTGCATTAAATGAGTGAACCAAATAACATACCAAGTTACAAAAGAAAACCTATCTTGATTATTATACACAAAACAACCAAACAAGTCGATTACAGAGGAAGGAACCCGACCAAGAAAAATACATAAGACGTGGCAAGAATGCATGGCGGATTATACTTGAACAAACTAAACATCATTATACTTGAACAAACTAAACATCATTTAAACAAACTAGACCATTTTGATATTTAAACACATTTTGATTAATCAACAAACACAACATACTAGTAACTAAATACTTATAAAATAATCAACAAACCACTTACCTCTAACCATTTTGATTAATCGTTGGCAATTAGGGTTTTTAAGAGTTGGGCGGTTTTTTTGTGCAAATGACTTTTGGTTTTGTCTGCGTAATTTGATCCTTGACTTTTGGTTTTAGGAAAAAAAGTTGCGTTTAAAAGGTTGCAAAACATCTTATCCTTGACTTCTTTGTATAAACATTCCATTTTTAATTATGTTAGAAAATATTTTTGGAAAAGCAAATACAAAAATATAAAACATACAAAACCAAATAAAAAAATAGAAAATTTCAAAAAGCAAATACAAAATCAGAAATTTTCAAAAATACCAAAAATAATCTTCTCGACATGTCTCTTGGAATCGATAACATTTACGTACCTAGAAATGTCGATTAATATTGACACGGGTGTGTAAATGAAGTTCGAGCAAGAGTTTAAATGTTTTAAAACATGTCATTTCTATTTTCTAAATGACTTACAGTAACTTCAGACTGTAACTCGGATCTCAAATAAAGAAAAGTTTATCTTAACAGATAACTTATCCTATCAACGAGAAAATCAATTTTCTCGGTCTTGAGCAGTTCTTACAAGACATTCAAAGTCTTCTGCTCAAGAAAAGAAAAGTGTACGCTTTAGTGCGCTTTATCTTCACATGAAGAGAAATCTTCTTTATCCTGAGCATTATCTTGCTCAGGACACACGACTTCTAAGTAAATATCAGCTTAGGACTTGTTTTTCAAATAAAGAAAAGTGTGCAATCATGTACATTTATCCTCGATAACAACTCTCAGACTTGAGCTGACATAAAACGTCAAGTCAAAGACATTCAAAGTTTTTAGAGCTCAAGTAACATTGGTTTTTAAAACCGTTGAACATAATTTTTCAAGAATTTTTCAAAAGGTTTTTCAAAATCTTTCAAAATTGTGTGTTTGACACTCCCTCCTCATGCGTCTTTCAAAAATTCAAATCATTTTTTATAAGTGAATCAATTTTTGAGGAGGAGCTTTTAAAACCAAGTTTTAATGAGTTTAGACACATACTCACATGTCTATTTTATACGTCTAAAACATTTCTGAATGTTTAAACAAATGAAATATGTTAAATGTTAATAATATTTAAACACTCATTTTGTTAAAACATCTACAAGTAGCTCAAACTCAGTTTCACATGGAATTTACAAGGTAATAATCCTATTCTCTTAATTGGTGTCATATGTGTGAAATTAAGGGGGAGCCAAAGCAAAAGTTCCATTAATTCATGCTATGTAGGTGTCAACATTTTTCTCCCCATGCAACATTTGCATGTCTCAAATTTTAATCAATTGGTATGAAAATACTAAGAGATTAGTTATTTCCATAGGGGGAGAAAATATGATTACAATGTGATCGAGAAAAATGTGATCTTTAAGACTCTAAGCGCATAACTCTTTTCTTCATGTGCGAAACAATTTCAAATATCGATGCGCATGTGTAGGGAGAGCATTTCAAAAGAATGAAACTCTCAAAGTGTTAAACGTTTTTATTTATATCAAACACTTTGATTGAATGGTTTTATGGTTACGATCAAATACCCAACAACCTATTAACTCACGACGACTCTGAAGTCATAAGGTGGTTAGGTTAGGTATTAGTCCTATGATCCAACCAGGACTGGAGGGATCTACCCAAGGATACTTCATAGTTAGAAATAGCAGTCCTTAGGTATGATTGGAGATGAATGGGAAACGGGAATAATGCCGACTAATACATGAGTTAACACTGGAACAATCACAACAAGGTGTTAGTAATGACGTCTTGGTAAGCATTGAAGGGGTTGAAGAATGAAAAAGAAATATATGGATAAAGGGTGAAAACAAAGCAGCCCTCCACACACTTTAGGCAGAAAACAGGTCAATACATATGCTATCGGTTTTCACAAAGATGAATTCTAGTATTTAAGACAAGATATCATGGACCCAGTGATGCACTGCATAATCCTTCCCAGCCATTCAAGTTTCTCTCAAAAGATACTTGTCTCATTTGTCACGGAGATACACACAACTTCTATTAACTTTCTCACTCCGAGTTAGTTGATATTGAATAGGTGGCAGTCTGCTCCAACCTCTGATTACTAAAACCAAAACGCACAAATCGAGTCTAGAGCCAAGAGATCAAAACAATAAATCTTGTTAGGACACATTCCATGACAAATACTTGTTAAACACCATTAAGTTCACAAGTTGGTAACAAGAGTCCTACGCATTATCCGTGTGATTATGCCAGAACACATGAGTGATACTATTTAGTATTTACAATGACGATGGAAATCCTTCCAGAGTCAACATCAAACAGCTCTACGGTAGGTGACTAGCGAGATTCTATCTGAATCAAACTTGTGATAAATGGATATCGATTTGGTCCAATAAATGATTTGACGACTTAATCAGAAAGATAGTAACTATCTGATTCACTCATATCGTGATGTCTGCTTTGAGACGTTCCAGTATTGAGAACAAGCAAGCATGGTGAATCTAAGACATTTGTGTTAGAGGATCTTATGCTTTAAGCTGGAAACCCTGTCAAGGAGATTCTTCTAAATTGAATCTACCTGATCACAGGTCGGTCCTCACAGAACCGGAGGTTTATGCAACCGAATTCTGACGAATGACAAAGCCATATTCGTATATATCTGTTGTTTATGTCTAACATTAAAATGAAGGTACAAACGACGGTGTTGCAGCCTCATTCCAGCAGAGTCAGTTTCATTACCACATGCTCATATTCAAGATTGAATGACATACAATTGGCATTACGATTCAAGAATCAAGAAAGCTAAAGTTCATTCAAAGACAAAAACTTTCGCAAACACTGATATTCAAGATCTTCCTTAAAGATATCAAGATTACCAAGACAAAGATGTCAAGAGAGATTGTTAGCAAGCTTTCTAGATGATGCAAAGTATGAGCATGTTGGTCAAGACACAAGATCGCAAGATGGCAAAGACGTTAATGTCATACAAGGAAAAGATTTAAGATCTCAGAACTAAAGACAAAGTCAAAAGAAAAGGCTCAAGATCAAAGATCACACAACATGAAGGAACAAGCCTACAACAAAGATAAAGACCAAGAACAAGACTCAAGAACTCAATGTCAAAGCAATCTCAAGAAACCCAAGACCATGTTATGACTGTGAACATAGAAGCTCGAATCTGTTAGAAACCAAGCTTCGGGGGAGACTGTTAGCCTCAAAATATCGAGTCAAACAAGGAAGCTCGTTTTAAGGTTCAAGACCTCGCTTCGAGGGAGATTGTTAGCCTTAAAATATTGAGTCAAACAAGGAAGCTCAGTCACTCAATAAGGAAGCTTTGGTCTTTACTAAAATATACGTTGTAATAGGCTAGCAAGGAAACCGGGCTCGATATATAATCTAATATTGTACGTGTTGTGGGCTTAAGCCCAAGCAAAACCCGACCCTGGCCCGTGTAGAAAAGGCTAGGCGTCCAACAAAGGACCTAGACCTATAAATACCCTTCTCCACACAAGTAGAAGGGTTGGTTGTTCTCTCTTTTCTCATAGTGCAATCCAATCTTTCTTTCTCTCTCTAAACTTCTTTCTCTCTTTTCTTCTCATCTCCTATCTTATTTTCTTGGTTCCATCATGGTAAAGTAAAGTGATTATTTGGTTCCTACACAAAGTATAGACTAAAGTATCATCAACAAGTTAATTAAGTGCTAATAATAATAATGTATTTAACAACTCTCCAATTTGTTCACTTCTTTTACCCTTTGACATGTTCTTGAATGCTCCTTCGATTGACCTTAATCCTTTTTGGTGCTCATTTCATAGCTGACTTCGGTGATTTAAGATTTCGGTTTGTTGAGTATAATAGGGTTCCATGTTTGAGTCAATACTTGGTGCATTTGAGAAAACTTGTGGAATGTTATTTGATAAAGAATTGACAAACCGAGTAGGAGAGCATGAGCTAGCACGAGAGATGCCATCATTATTCTCAATATTTTCATCATCTATGGGATGAGAAGATGATGGATTGACAAGAGCGGAAGTAGAGGAGGAGGTAGAATGACGACATCTTTTTGTGCCATGATCCGCTCGCGTCTTTCGCTCATAATGATGAGCGAGGGGATGCATAACATGATCATACAAGATGTAACGATCATCTGACATTTTGGGAGAATTTGACACGATATGATTGAACAATCTAGTCAATAACATTCCATAAGGTAGAATTACCTTAGGTTGTCGCCTAACGGTTTCCATTCGTTTTAGAATGAAAAATGCTAGATTGTAATTTGTGGAAGTCGCAATGCAATAAAGCATGTGACATAGACATGCCGGGACATCATCCCAGTTACCACCTAGACAAAACATGTTTTCACGAATAATTTGTACCCAAGATTTCATATGAGATTGAATTTCACGATTTTAAATTTGGTTTTCTTCAACATCAATGATTTTCTTATGACGAATACGAGTTATGTGTCCCTCCCGAGCAATTTAAACTAGGGTTTTGATATCCTTGAGAGAGGGAGGAGTGGTTTGATAAAGATAGTTTAAGGGAGTACTAATCTACAAGTAGTCAAGTGACCACCTATCGGAATAGGAACAATGACCCTTAAAGGGAATGCCTAGAATTTAACTGAACTCTTCGAGAGTGAAGGAAAAAGATTTATTTTGAATGACGAAATAAACAACAAAGTGACCCTCAGGATTATAGTCAAAATTAAGTTGACTATAGAATTCAAGAATAAAGCGAGGAATAATTTGCTTGCTTATTTTCAAAAGACACTCGAAACCGATTGACCCAAACATAGTATTAAGATAATTCATATCATTAAAATGTTGGTTTACAACCCGTCCCTCATGAATGTATCATTTTTCAAGAAGTTTAAATGTATTTTGTAGAGGTTGATTGAATTCAGTAGAGATGATTGGAATATAGTCACGAGTGTTTTGGTGGTCATTTCCGGTTACACAAGGCATGTCACCTAAAAAGAGAATAATACATGATTTTATTATTGTGAACTTCGAGTTGTGGCTATATGCAACAAATGTGGAGTTGTGGCTTACTCGACTCTAAATAAAAAACCTATGAGTTAACCCAAACGCTCCTTAATCTAATTTTGCTCATCCAAACCTGTCGAAAATACTCATTGATTAAATATTTCAGATGGTGTTCATGAGATCATTTTGCATGAGTGCAAAAACATTTTTAGAGTGTATTGACAATGCATTAAAACATTTTTATGTTGTTCCTAACGTGAGAAATTACGAAAGAAATTAGGGGTTTTTGTTCATATCAAAAAATTTGACAAACACACTCAATTATGCAAATCCTACGTCTATGGGAAGCACATTAGTTATACATTGTGTTATTATAGTCCTAATTGCATACAAAAAAAAAGAAAAAGAAAAATCCCCAATTTTGATTTTGTATTTAATATGAACCCTAGACATGAATTAAGAAGAAAGTTGATGAAATGACTTATAATTGATGATCTTTGTGATGTTAGGATTGATTATTAGTGTAGATTTGATTTTCAATTTGAGTTTTAGTGGTTGATTTTGAAGTGGTGGGTTTTATGTGTGTTTCGTCGCAGGTCTGCACAAAGAGGGAGTGTTTGGTTTTGTGTTTATCAAAATGAGGAGACAGACATAAGTGTCCGACCGGTGGCGGTCCCATATCGATATGGGGGCCGCCTAATTAAAACAGGGAGCCGCCCTATTTATGGGGGCCACCTTTAGTGGAGGGTTTTGGACAAAGAGTTGGACCAAGATTTTTGGAAGGAGTGACGTTTTAATTTGCATTTCGCGAATTAAAAATGCTTAAAATACTTCGGATGAAGTAATTAAGTTGTCACGACACGGAATGGAACAACGACTAGAATCGAGACAAAAGAAAAGAAGAGAACGATTTACGGAATGTGTTCCATCATTCCTAAACCAAGACGAAGATAATCAAACGATTCACGTTTAAGAGGTTTGGTGAGGATTTCGCCGATATTATCTTCGGACAAGACTTTTTTGATGGAAATATATCCTTTCTGGACATTATCCTGAAGAAAGCGGTGACGAATGGATTTGTAACCAACGCTCATAAGATCCCATAAACACATAATTATTATAACACATAATGAAACTCAAGTCAATGCAAATGGTTAACTAACCTGCTCAAGGCACAGTTGTCACAGTACATACACGGCCGTAACGACAGAATAGACATATACAATCCGATCACATCCCTGTTCATGTTTAACCAGTGGTTAGGATGAAGAACGATATAGGGCAGGGAGCTTCTTAATTCACCGAAAAACAGTCGTCATCAACAAGGCAAGATAAAGCGTTAAATGGCCGTAACGACGGAATAGTCAGGCATGCTCGAACAAGGCCTCGTTCGAGTAACTACGGTTAGTTGCATAGGAACAAAGGGAAGTAAAATGGGTGTTAAACAAAATTACAAAACAAATAGATTAAGCCAACAAATAAGGTACGGTTGCTAGTAACTTTCCCCCGACTATTCCATGACAAAGACTCGAACATATAGACAGACGCCTCGATCACAGAAATGACAAAGACAACCTAAGTTGGCGTTCCCATAACGATCAACTTCCCTTACATCCCGCTCTTTACATACTTTTACATAATAAGTGGTGATATCGGCCACTTTTTACAAGACTTTACATCGTTGATTTTTTGTCTCAACGAATAATCGATCCTTCTAAGTGATTCGTTTGGTATAAACTTCTTTTGAACTGACTATTTTTCTTACTTCTCTCTTTTTTTTAAAATACATCATAGATCTCGGTTTAATTCCACCGTCTTTACTTTCATAATTTGTCCGGATAATCTTTTCCTTGTAGCATTTCTTCTTCGGGCATAATTCATAATCGCAAAAGTAGCGAAACTTACGAGCTACATATTTTTCCTATTGCATTATGCAATTTCCCGACCATTACAGAGATAGAAAAATTTCACTTTGACACAGGAAATACAAAACTTTACACGAAAGCAAATAGCAACATTAGTAAAATAGGCTTAATCTACACGGTAGGCTAAGGTGCAAAGGTGTAACGAAACATATAATATGGTTTAGAAAAAGAAAGAAATTGCTCAACAGGTTGTTCTAGGGGATTTTACTCTAAAAATGAGAGTAATCAAGGGTTACACAGGAATTAACTAACCAGTGTGGTTAGTTATTTTTATGACATGTAGGCTATTTGGTTTAATCCTAGAAATTTATCAGTTGAACATGTTCTTCCATCTAAATCCATAGTACTAATCATGTTTACCGAGTCGAGGAATATACCAGGCACAAGTTTTAAGTCCTACATCACCGGCACACTCATAATTTTGTGAAATTTTTAGTAAGCATTTGGAAACGGAATAGGCATAATTCTCACAATATGTATCAAGGGTTATTGTGCGCTAGGTAATGTAACTAGTGATTTTTACAAAAGTCATGCTGAAAAAAATTAAATTTCTTGTTTTTTTAGCACTTTGCATGTTATTTTGTAAAAAAGAAGACAACTACGTTCTAATTTTCCATCCCCCCACTTAAATTATACAACGTCCTCGTTGTATAGATAAAACAATACATAATAAAGGAAATAGAATTAGAACGGAAAAACTCCCCTAATATTTTGCTCCGGATGATTCTCCATTTTGAGTGTTTGAGCAAAAAGTGTGTTGAATAGCCATCTTGAGGTTTCAAGACTCCAACACTTTAAGATTTCCAAATTTAGAAATACCCCACCAACGTTGCCGACTTCTTCAGAAGGTTCCTGTATCAAATAAGAAAACAAGCGCAACTCCATCTCCGGTGTATTTGTTAAAATACAACAAACTAATACTGTACAGGAAGTCAATACGTCGTATCCATACCCCAGGATACGCCGTATTGATACATGTATACGCTGTATTCATTTAATGAATACGTCGTATAGACTCTGCTGAAAATAAAGGCTGGATAACGTCTAGAAGGTCAATACGCCGTATCCATGGAGTTTGGATACGCTGTATAGACAGTCTGAAAAGACAGACTCGATAACAGAAAGATAAATTCCGGGTTGTCTCCCGGCAAGCACTTTTGTTTACATAAAAGTTTTTAAGTTAGACTTGCCCCAATGAAATTCCATCCTTATAAAACAACTTGGGGTCGAACGGGATGCCAAATGGTATATATAAATTTTTAATAACACAAATTAATGGTATCCCATTGTGAAAACGTTTTTGAATCACGACTTTGATCATTGGGAAACAATCTTTTATTTTAAAATTTTACGATGTATGTCGTGATTTGTCTCAAAGTTTTCATCAAACTCAACGGGAGTGGTGTCCTTGCTTATGCAAATAACACTATCCATTGGTTTGACATTAATGTTTTTCGAACACGATTCAATATTGAGTTCAACATAGTCATTTGCCGGTTCCGGTTTTAAATCATTGGTAGGAATTAATTTATAAGAAGACGAATCCTTGTTACATTTAAAAGTATAATCCTCGTCCTCGGAATCGGAAAATGATATGTGATAATCAATGTCAGATTTAATTGCATTGTAAATACTTACAGTTGGTTCAGAAGAAACATTTTGATTTGATGTCGATGCATTATTGTAGACGATAGCTGGGAAATATGTTTCAAAATCAGTGAAAGAATCAAGATCTTCACAATAGACTTTACCGTACGTAGCAGTTTCCCAATTAAACGTCTGATCACGCCCTCGAGCCTTATCAGCCATAAGCTGGATGTACTCTTCCATCGTGATGTTAGGGTCGTCCATCACCTGTAATTAATTTGCTTACAAAAAAAAGGTTAAATGGACTAATACGCCGTATTTAGTGAACTGAATATGCCGTATTGATGATAGAGTTGAACACGCTGTATTGGTTTAGAAAAAATTTATACGTTGTATCCAAGAAGATGAATACGCCGTATTGAGTATTCGACTCAGAATGTTACAGCAGGCTGTAACAATGCATACAAACACACAATATGCAAAATATACAATGCAAGAAATTAAACATACAAACAAACACATAATTATGCAATTTAAACTAAACTAAAACACTAATAAATAAGAATTAAGCAACTTCACCCCCCGGCAACGGCGCCAAAAAACCTGATGTGTCGTTGTGTAGGTGTTATTTTATGTATCAAGTTTTACTATTTCTTTTATGCCGACTATACCTAAAAACAACACTCTAACGGGCAGTGTACCCGGTCAAAATGTAGCTTTGTTGGTAAGTAGGGTGTCGATCACTAAGAGCAAGAGCGTTAATATCTAATTTATCAGTATTTTAGTTATCTATGTTAGTACTAAATTAATTAAGCCTAAGCTAATGATAAAGGGGGTTTCAGCCTGAGAGACTGACACGATTTTGGTGTCTAATCTAAGGTTTTGATGAAAATTAACACACACAAGTTGATAGACAAAAGATAAAGAAGCGGTCAAGCCTTATGTAAGGAAAACAATATTAGTCATGTTTAATTAAATAGAATGTTGGTTTGATTATTTAGTGCAATGAATGACTTATCTCGAGGGTTATATCATTCTTAGACTTAGGCGATACTTCTTTCTAAGACCTAGACACGTTGAATCCTCTCACAATTAAACGCATCCGCATAAAGTATTTTATTTGTTGATTATAATCTATCCAAGGAGATTAATAATGATCTTATTAAACCCTAGCCCATCGGGACTTTACTAACTTACTTGCAAATATGAAGAGCTATCTCGGACTCTTAGTCTACGCCCACACAACACCGAAGTTGAAACGCATTAAATATGTAGGACTAAACCTAGTTGAATGATAGGTCGCATAATTAAGCATGCAAACGAGTATGAATTGATAAACATAATCAACAAGCAACGATAAATTAAGCATTCGAGATAAACAAACCAAACATTATATTATCATAAACATAGCTAATACCTAAAGCTATTAGCCGATAGTCATTGCAACAATACACGAATTTATAGATGAACGATTAAAGTAAAGAAAGATTACGCTAACCAACGCGTATATAGTGCGTAAATGATTACAAGAGTTTTCCTATTGATTGGAGCACTTTGCAGGACCTTTTTGGCTTCTTAGATCTTCTGGAAATCGAACTTGGTGGCTAAAAGCATGCCCTAAATCGTATTTAGGGTTTGGTATTTGTAGACTCTGAAAATTGGTCAATACGGCGTATTGAAACTCAATACGGCGTATCGAGATTGGTTGGCATAGGCTCCACGAATAAAATATTCCAGAATTTTCTTGAGCAGGTTTGGATACGCCATATCCGCTGAAAATGTATTTTTTCTTGATTTTTGACCAAAGTATCATATACGCGTATATACGGCGTATTCTTCAAGGTCAGGCAATGGTCTTGAGTTCTTCAAAGTCTTTAGATATGGCTTATGCTTCTTGAATGATACGGCGTATCAGGATTGGATTCCTTGGAGTGCGCTCTACGTTCTCAATTAATCAGTTATATCATTCCCAATTCACATTTATTACTGTATATTTGAATACTTATCAAGCTGGATGCGGCGTATGGAAGCAAATTGATACGCCATATTGGGAATTGGTCAAACGCGCTTTCTTATGAAGTTTTGGTGTTGATACGCCATATCTCTTTAGCTGGATACGGCGTATGTGTTAGAAATCAGCAATCTTCAAATGTCTTCGTTTTAGCTCTAAATTAAGCCATAAAACACTCCTGAATTACTGCATTTATCAACTTTAAAGCAATTAAGTACCAAATCATGCAATAATTATATAAAAGTGGGCAAAACAGATGAGATAAATGATATAATAAAGTGACGTTATTTGATGTCATCAAATATCCCCCCACTTGAATCCTACTTGTCCTCAAGTAGACTTTAGAAAAAGTTTCAGTTTATGAAAATGTGTTCTCTCCCACCGAAGTTCGGGAATTTCATTTAAGCATCGTTTGTCTTTATCGCTGTTACATAACCAAGCTCCTCACAAAATATCGAAATGAAAACACTCAGATCACTCGACTAATCTAGGGTGCAACATTTAATTGGTATGCTTAATTGCTCGGTCGTGATTAGTTTCGTATCATAGGCTCTGCAAGGATATACATCTCCACCGCTAAAGCTAAGGAGAAACAAGTCAAAAGATAAATTAGGTTAAGAAGGCTTAGGGTTGATCATTCAACAGTCTTTCACCATAAGTACCACACCAACAAGGTAGCTGTATCGTACATACACGGCCGTAACGACAGAATAGTCATAATACAATCCAATCAACATCCTGTTAGTGTTTAACCTACGGTTAGGTGAGAACAAATTCTAGGGTAGGGGAGTTTCTAAACTTTCACCGAAAAGTCATCATCCAACAAGGCAACTGAGAATGCGACATGGCCGTAACGACGGGAATAGAACATAGCATGCTCGACAAGTCTCGTTTCGAGTAGACACTAAGGTTAGTTTCTAGGAAAGGGAAGTAAAATGGGTGTTAAACAAAATTACGAAACAAATAGATTAAGCCAACAAATAAGGTACGGTTGCTAGTAACTTTCCCCCGACTGTTCCATGACAAAGACTCGAACATATAGACAGACGCCTCGATCACAGAAATGACAAAGACAACCTAAGTTGGCGTTCCCAGAAACGTGTCAACTTCCTTACGATCCCGCTCATTACATACTTTTACATAATAAGTGGTGATATCGGCCACTTTTTACAAGACTTTACATCGTTGATTTTTGTATCAACGAATAATCGATCCTTCCAAGTGATTCCTTCGGTATAAACTTCTTTTGAACCAATTATTTTTCTTCCTTCTCTCCTTTTTTTTAAATACATCATAGATCTCGGTTTAATTCCACCGTCTTCACTTTCATAATTTATCTGGATAATCTTTTCCTTGTAGCATTTCTTCTTAGGGCATAATTCATAATCGCGAAAGTAGCGAAACTTACGAGCTACATATTTTTCCCATTGCATTATACAATTTCCCGACCATTATAGAGATAGAAAAATTTCACTGTGACACAGGAAATACAAAACTTTACACGAAAGCAACTAGCAACATTGGTAAAATAGGCTTAATCTACACGGTAGGCTAAGGTGCAAAGGTGTAACGAAACATTTAATATGGTGTAGAAAAAGAAAGGAATGGCTTAATAGGTTGTTCTAGGGGATTTTACTCTAAAAATGAGAGTAATCAAGGGTTACACGGGAATTAACTAACCAGTGTGGTTAGTTATTTTTATGACATGTAGGCTATTTGGTTTAATCCTAGAAATTTATCAGTTGAACATGTTCTTCCATCTAAATCCATAGTACTAATCATTGCGGTCTCGAGAGATATACCAGGCCAAGTTCTAAAGTCCACTACATCACCGGCACACTCATAATTTTGTGGTATTTTTAGTAAGCAATTGGAAACTGAATAGGCTTAATTCTCACAATATGTATCAAGGGTTATAGTGCTCTAGGTAATGTAACTAGTAATTTTTAAAAAGTCATGCTGAAAAAAAAAAAAATTGGCCGGTTTAAGCACTTTGCATGTTATTTTGTAAAAAAGAAGAAAAGTACGTTCTAATTCTCCACCCCCCCCCCCCACATAAATTATACAACGTCCTCGTTGTATAGATAAAACAATAAATAATAAGGGAAAGATAGAATTAGAACGGAATACTCCCTGATGTTTTGCTCGTGATAATTCTCCAAGATGCGTTCTTGAGCAAAAAGTGTGTTGACTAGGGCTTTAGCATGCCCGGATAAATTCAACACATGTCTTTTTCAGCATATACCATATCATAGTTTCAGCAAGGTCCTGTATAAGATATTAGAAGACAAGTGCAAATTCTATCTTGCTACAATGATACAAGAAAACAATTAAAAACACAACTGTACAGGGATCAATACGCCATATCCCAAACCCTAGGATACGCCGTATTGTTCCTGTAAAAATAATTAAATATTAAGTTTTTTTCTAAAACTAATAACGTCCAGACATCTCTAAACGCCGTATCCAGAGGGGTTCGATACGCCGTATAGAGTGTCTGGGAAGATAGACTCGTGCAACAAACAATTAAAATGCGACAAACAATTAAAATGACCGGGTTGTCTCCCGGGAAGCACTTTTGTTTCAGCTGGTATTTAAGTTAGACTTGCCCCAATTTAATCCCATCCTTATAAAATAATTTGGGGTCGAACGAGATGCCAAATGGCACATATAAATTTTTAATAATAAAAATTAATGTCATCCCATTGTGAAAACGTTTTTGAATCACGACTTTGATCATTGTGAAACAATCTTTTATTTTGAAAAATTTACGATGTATGTCGTGATTTGTCTTAAAGTTTTCATCAAACTCAACGGGAGTGGTGTCCTTGCTTATGCAAATAACACTATCCATTGGTTTGACATCAATGTTTTCCAAACACGATTCAATATTGATTTCAACATAGTCATTTACCAGTTCCTATTTTAAATCATTGGCATGAATTAATTTATAAGAAGACGAATCCTTGTTATATATAAAAGTGTAATCCTAGTCCTCGGAATCGGAGAATGATATGTGAAACTCAATGTCAGATTTAATTGCATTGTAAATACTTACAGTTGGTTCGGAAGAAACATTTTGATTTGATGTCGATGCATCATTGTAGACGATAGCTGGGAAATCTATTTCAAAATCTGTGAAAGAATCAAGATCTTCACAATATACTTTATCGTATGTAGCAGTTTCCTAACTAAACGTCTGATCACACCCTTGAGCCTTATCATCCATAAGTTGGATGTACTCTTCCATCGTGATGTTGGGGTCATCATCACCTGTAATTAATTTGCTACGAAGAAAAAGGTTAAATGGAATGATACGCCGTATTCAGTGAACTGAATACGCCGTATTGATGATAGAGTCGAATACGCTGTATTGGTTTGAAAAAAATGTATACGCCGTATCCAATAAATTGAATACGTCGTATTCGTTTGAAATTTTTTTACAACGTACTTTGAATAATGCAGAAAACACACACAATATGCAAAAATATACAATGCAAAAATCAAACACACAAATATGCAAATTAATCTAAACTAAAACACTAATAAAAACAAGA
>BQNB010063695.1:3145-32026 GCA_026074375.1 Tanacetum coccineum | reverse complement strand
AAAAGTGAAAAAAATTTAATTTTTTTTTGAAAACTAGCCGTTAGGGGCTAAAGTGTAACTTTTCAAATTTGAAGGGAATAGGTAAAATATAAAGTAGCCGTTTGGGGGGGGGGGTTAAAATGATTTTTTTTTAAAACAACCCCAACGCCGGGCCCAACGCCGTTGGGTAACGCCGGCCAACGGTGTAGTAACGTCAGGCAACGCAGCCCAACGCCGTTGCCGGCGTTACTACACCCAACGCTCTTATATAAATTGTAAAGGTCTAATATTTTGTACCTTTTTTAATTTTTATGCTTTTTTATTTAATGAGGTTTTAGAAAGCTTTAAGAAGTTTATTCATAACAAAGAGAGGTTTATAACAACAAAAAGGTTTAAGAATTTATGATTTATGATGACTATGCACTATTATAAACCTTTATAAAGATCCACCATAATAGATGCCTTTAGTCTATCAGTTCTTTGGCGAAAGAGTAAAATCTTCTTCATTAAAAGATGTTTCATGAAAAATCTTCATCATTAAAGGATGCTTCGTGGATCACAAATACAGTAGCGTTATTTGTTTGTTAAGAGACTCTCGAATCCTTCGCACATTTGAATCTGTAGCGAAAAATTTTGAATTTGAATAAAATAAGTGTTTTCCAACAAAATTCTCTATAAAACACAAAACATGCATTTCCCAACTTAAAAAAAAACTACAAATCACATTTTTTTTGTTTTCCTTGTTTTCTTTATAACCTCTCTTATTTTATTTTTTTGAGAATAAACAATATCATATAAACGTGTTTTCTATGTTTTGTGGAAAATCAAATCCTTTATTTTACAAATCTGAAAAAACAAAATTAAGAAAATTTTCTTTGACTAAACGCACTTTTAGTGTTTTTTTTTTCTATTTAATCGATTTGGGCTGGCTCCGGGCTTATTTGAAATTGGTTATTCAACGTACATTCTTGTACGGGCTAAGAGAAATAGGGAGTTTCTCGTTCTGGCATTAAATGGCCCATCAGATTAAATGTCATACAATGAAAAGTGTTTGATAACATTATCAACTTTCCTTTTTAAATAGATAACTAGATAAATAAGTAGTAGGAAAAGTTTGATGCTTGACCATCGATAAAAACAGAGTTAGTAACCTGGTTTTTGGGATATTTCAATGCCGAAGAGTTATCATATGCACGAGATAGTTATTTTACATTATCTAATGATTAATAGAGATTAATATTGATTAAATTATGTCAATTACATAAGAAAATACATATATTTATTAAAGAATATAGCTTTGAAAATAATCTAACATAAACCCTAAACACTAATGGATCCTAAGCCTTTGATTAGGCTTGGGCCTTAACCTATCATCTAACGCTCCCATGCAGTTTAAATGGGAGTTTTCCGGACATACAAGCTGGATAGATAGTTGAAATCACCTTCTTCTTTTTTTCTTCTTGTCTTCTTTGTTGTTTATTTGCACGGAGATAGACTTGTATTTAGCGACATAATTGTATATTGCTTCGCGGAATCCTTCATTTTTATGGTTTTGTATTTTTTACGTCATAGCAGCTTGCTTTGCCTTTTGAAGGAAGCGGCAATTTGGTGGTTAACTTTGTTGTCAACGACAATGATCTTCGACAACGAACACAATTTGATGAGAAAAAAAAATAATATAATTGTTTGATGGCAAATAAAAATATTTTTTACGGCTAAGGTTTTGTGTGATAGGGTTTATGCATTGAAAACGAGAAAAAAAAAACAAAATCCCAATTGAAAAAAAAACAATAAAGCGAAAATATCCGGGATCCAGATCACCGACAAGTAACGGATGACCAGAGGATAGCAAAATTTGTTGGTGAATCTAACTTAAAGCTCGGATACCATGTAAGATTATAGAGATTAATATTAATTGAATTATTGTCAATTACATAAGAAAGCATGTCTATTTATAATAGAATATAGCTTTGAGAATAATCTAACATAAACCCTAAACACTAATGGACCCTAAGCCTTTGATCAGGCTTGGGCCTTAACCTATCATCTAACATATCCATCGAGAAGTACGACATCCTTAGCAACAAGGAGATGAAAAAAAATCTCACACAGTTGTTGGTGGTTTATTGCCTAGAAGATGGTGAAGATAATCAATGGTTACCAGGTATTATTTAGAGTCGTGTAATCACTTTCCAAAGAAAACTATTCGACCTCATTGTCTGGGTTACACTAATATCTCATTGGGATAAAACCAAGTGTTTGTTCTTGAGTTAGCCACAAATCAATAACCTTTTCTCCTCTAAGTGTTTATGTTTCGATGTGTATTTTCATGCATATAATGATCTCTATTTATAGTAAAAAATACTTAATGCTAGTTAATGGATAATTATGAGAATTAACCACCCATTAATGGTCAAAGAGTAAGAAACATATTCTAGCAAGGTTAGGTATTCATCAACATGAGTACTCATCATTATGCTCACTAAAGAGCTTACATGCTGATAAGTTCAGTTTTTGATTAATACTATTTGTTGATGAGTACTCACTGATGAGTTACTCCCTGATGAGAACATCAGCAAACCACCAATAAGTCAGGGAAGTCAAGGACTCAATGGTTGTACACTCCGTACCTCCAAACTCATTTCTAAGTACGAACTGATCCCTCAATTGCACCAAATTTCCAACAACAGTTTCCACGATGACGCTAGCTGCCATCTGTGATGATCCATCATTTCATAAGTGTAAAACAGAACTTTTCTTTATATATATAGGAGTTTTATAGAAATTATATGTAATTTTTAAACTATTAAAGAATAAATTTGTTAGATATCTCTGGTGACCTTCTGCTACCTATCAATTTACTTTGCGTGTAGCATTATAATCTCAGAGAATACATATTACCTAAGATGTGATTTTAGTAGGAACGAGATATGTATAACAAAGAAATAGAAATATGCATGGGAGACCGGATCCAATTACCAAAGGAGTCTTTTAGATATCTTGGATACACAAATCAGGGAGGATTAACGATGACGTAACCCACCGTATTAGAGCAGATTGATTGAATTGGAGAGCGGCTTCATGAGTATTACCAAACAAGAAAGTCCCTCTAAAGCTAAAGGGAAAGTTTTGACAGAGTTTCGGTTAGACTAGCTATGTTGCACGGGTCACACTGCTGGTCGATTATGAAAGCTTAAGCAAACATGGTAGAAGTAGCAGAATTGAGAATGCTAAGATGGACTTATGGTAAAACCTTGTTATACATAATGTCAAACGGAGTTTTTAGAGCGAAACTTATGGTTGAAACTATTATAAAGAAGATGAAGGAAGGACGGTGAAGATGGTTATGACATGTCATGTAGAAACCACATACAAACCAGTTAGGAGAGTCGAAACTATAATAGTCGACGGATTGGGTAGACTAAAATGTGTGTGGGATGATAGACTGAAGCAGTATATGAAGAAAATTCTTTTATCCGAGGACATGGCCTCCAATAGGAACTCATGGAGAGATATAATTATAACAAGCGGTTATGAGGTATAGGTGGTTTCCTGTTTTGAGGTAGTTATGCGTTTATGCTTTATATGTGTCACACCCTCAAAATATTGCACCGGAAAAGTAACCGGAGCGTGACTTCATAGCACAAGAAACACACGAAATATAAAGAACGATCTTTAAATGAGTCGTTTAAAAATACATGTTAATTCGATACATTTAAGTAAAATAAGTTTTCAACCAAGTACAACCGATAGTTTCAACACAAATGATAAATTGTTTCAGAAGATAATCAAATGAAAAAGTAATGCAAGAAATCTCCATGAGACGCAACCACGACGGGTGAATCTAACCATGAGACTTCATGAAAGCTAGCCATGAAAGTTATTGACTTGAGAAAATACATGCTAACACGTCAAAATAAAGTTGGTGAGATCATAGGTTCAAATAAGTATAAGAGTGGACCACAAGATTTCCAGGGTATATGTGACTATTATAATGAATACAATATCACGAAAAAAGTATTACAAATGCACTAAGCTCGTGACATCGAAGCGTTAACCAAAGTTCTAGTTTTTACAAGTTTGCTCCAAGTAGATGCATTTCCATACACCTATAATTTCTCAAATGATAATGCGTTCGTATAGACTAGTAAAGTTGCCTAGTGAGAGCTACTAACACTAACACTCGGACGGGGAGTTCAATCCCAAATAGATCTATTCATAACATTTATGCTTATGCAAAGTAACTTATTGTTCATAATAAAGGGGACTTCATGGCAATAGGGAAACTTAGGCATTTCGTAAAAGTTTAAAGTACTTATGTATGTAATAAAAGTAAGCATAGTATTCTCACCCCAATTATTTCAAAACAAGTAAAAAGTAAGGTTATGAAACTCACCTTAATCAAGTAAGTAATCCTAGAGTAATACGAGTTCAAAAGTAACAAGTATCCTAACCGCAACCTAATAAAATTATAAGGTGCTTTAGGTTTACAACATGAAGTGAACTAAATGCATGAGCTTTATAAATATTTTATAACCCTTATATACTTGTGTCTAAGGTTTTCTAAGTTCTAGTTATGCTTTAAAAACAA
The DNA here is from genome assembly GCA_026074375.1 of Tanacetum coccineum. Taxonomy (NCBI): domain Eukaryota; kingdom Viridiplantae; phylum Streptophyta; class Magnoliopsida; order Asterales; family Asteraceae; genus Tanacetum; species Tanacetum coccineum. Next base: position 27,456 of record BQNB010063695.1, on the reverse strand, counting down.
GTTTACAAGTGTTTAATAGTAGAAAGTATTCCAAAAAATAGTTGCTGAAATAAGGTGTTTTTTTGACTTCATAGGGCCGTAACTCACTCATTTGCTACTAAAATAAGTTGTTTAAAAAGCCTAGGTTAAAGGTTTTTGAGTTGTCTTTCCAAAAACGTAAGCCTTACTGTTATCCCAAATACTTAATCCATAACACAACCTAATAAACTTACCAATAAGCACATATAAGCTGAATATAATGAGAGAAAAGTAGAGAGAAAGAAAGGAAGAATATTAGATTGAAAGGAGAGAGTTTTGTCTAGTTACACATATTAGAAAAGTAGAAAGAAGATGGAAGAATATATTAGAGAGAGAAATAAGAGTGGAGGGTTACACACATACAAATGTTAACCAACCCTCCCTAAAATGCTAGGGAGGGGTATTTATAGTTCTAGTGAGTAAGATGGGCCAGGCTCGAGATTACATGGGGTTTAGCCCAAAACACATGCAATATTAGATTAAAACAACAAGCCCGATACTAATATGTGTTTATTCACATATCAATTTTCCTTATTAAAACGTGCTTAAATGACCAAGAATACATGAAAATAGATTGTATACGTTTGTATTGTGAATTGTGTCTTGCAGGTAACGGATATATAAAAAATGGACAAAACGATGCCAAAACGAACAAAACCGAGCACGAGATTGGAAGATCGTGAGAAAAACAAAGCCGAAGGCGTATTCATTTTTAATGGGCCAACCCGTACCCATTTTAATGGGTCGGGTCAACCCATTATAACTTGAAGTATATAAACCTAAGTCCTAAATACAAGTCCAATTCCAAAATCTCTTATTTATTCAAATCCAGTCCAAAACAAGCCCAAAGAAATGATAAAGGCCCAAATTCATACCCGGTCCAAGTCAATGAATTAATACAAAGTCAAAATTACTGTTCACTTTCCCCTCCCTCCTGTTTTTACACAGACAAACACGCAGGTAAAACCACTCCACCTCTCCTCACTCAAATTCCTTCTAGAATGCTTGCATGGCAAGGGATGACATCAACCAAGTCCACGTTGGCGATCCTGAGCACAATGATTGGTGGATTAGACGTGTATCAAATCAAGGGCTTAGATTGATTGATTTAAGGCGGTTTTGATTCAAGGGTTAAGATCATAAGGATTGAAGACGCTCCTTGGCATAGAAGCTTCCTCTTCCTACTATAAATAGGACTGCATTCATATAGAGAAAGATATCTAGCTTAGTGTAGCTTTTAGTTGCTTATTTAGTGTAACTTTAGCTTATTGTCTTTTTATTAATGTAATTTCTTTTTAAAAAGCCTTGTAATCTCTTTTGATATTAATAAAATTTTAGTTTCATTTAAATTGTGTTTTGAATTTATGTTCTACTTTTATGAAAATTCATTTTAGATGTGTTTAAATATGACTTAATAAGCTAAATAACCTCTCTATTACTAATAAGCTAGATTTCATTCAGTTTAGCTTTCTAAAAGCTAAACCGAATAGGCATTCACTCAAATCCACTTAAAAAATTGAATAACCCTTTTAGAAGATAAGCCATAAATGGAAGGGCTTATAGGGCTTATTCAGAGCTTAATGTATAATCTAGCTTGATGATTAAGCTCTTGTGAGCAAATTTAGATCTTTGTTTTAAGCTTGGGATCAAGGTATGTGTTATTTCACTCTTTAGCTTAAATTTCTGTTTTAGCTTATTGCACTGCTTATCTACTTATTTATGCTCATTATCTGCTTATTTGTGCTTATCATGTCTTATATTAGCTTAAAATGTTCAGTTAGTAGCTTAATATTAGTTTGATTAGAGTTTCTTAAAATCTGTCCTATTTTAAGTCATACTGGCTTATTGTAGTGTACTATATCAGAGCTTAATTTTCCTAGGTTTTTGCTTATTTGTCTTAGTCATGCATTATTCTTCATTTGTTTTCATAATTTGAGGTTTATCTAGGTCTGTTTTAGCTTAAAAATTAATTCTCTAAATTTAAAGGAGTGTTTGGCACAAGCAGTCTTAACATAGTTAAGACTGCTAGGAGTGTTTTTTGGGGTTTAAAACAATTTTCATAAGCTCTAACTAAGTCTTAATGATAGTTTTAATAAGCTTTGATTAAGCTTTGTTTAGTTTTTTAGTTGTTTTACCAAAATCTCAAATCTATCATTCCTAATGATGTTCTAAACTGCTTATTGTTTTGATTCATAAAAATATGCTTAAGGTGCAATGTTTAAGTGTTCAAATGAGTTTTAAATGCATCAATATTCATATGTTTATGCTTTGTAGTTTTTAGGAAAGCCTTTTGAATAATTTGGATCATAAACAGTCAAGTATCATGATTTGTTCTTAAAAATCCAAAGTTTGCAGATACTGAGGACAAAGCTTAGCTTAATTTAGGTTAGATTTTGTTGGAATGAGCTTATTATAGTCTAAGCTCAATCTTTTTTTTTAGCTTATAGTGTGTCAAAAGTGTTTTAGAGTCCTTAAATTTTAGCTAAAAGTAGTCATTAATTTTATTAAAAGCCAAAAATACTAGGGTAGTCTGCCACTTTCATCTTACTTTTTCTAGCTTATTCCTTAATCTAGTTTGCTTAATTTTTGCTTATTTGTGTTATTAGCTTGTAGTACTTTATCTGTTTTTAGGTTTTAGTCATTTTCTAATGCTTATTAGGTCTTAAATTTTAGCTTAAAATTTGTCAAAAGTCCACTTAAGTCCTCTTTAAGTAATCTGTCTTAGTGCTTTTAGATGCTTATCAGCTTATTTGGTTTGCTTAAATCTAGTCATTAGTGCTTATTAGGTCCTAGTCTTAATCTGTTTTCATATTCTAGCTTATTCTATTTGCTTATTTCTCCTAAAGCCTAGCTTAAAATAGTGGTTAATGTCATTTAAAGAGTCCTTAGAGTCTGTTGTTTTAAAGTGTTTTGGTTCATTTTCAGCTTATTAAATTTGCTTATTTCATGTCAGTAGAGCTTATTAGGTCTAAATTAGGATCTGTTTTCAGTTTTTTAAAGTAATTTAATTGCTTATTGAGTCCTAGAAGTCCATACAAGTTTTAGTTTAATGTCATTTAGTCTTAATCCCTACTGTCATATTGATTAGCTTTTTCCTAGCTTATAAATAAGTTTTGGCTTAAGTCTCTTTATTAAAGTTCCTTATTTTTACTTGTTCTTTAGCTTTTTCAAAAAAGAAAATAAAAAATAATGTTTTTACCAAAAAGGAAGTCACAGGGTTCGAACCTGTGACCTCCCCCTTAAAACACCAACACCTCAACCAACGCGCCCTTGGGACTTTTATGTCATAAGGTTGGGTTTGGTTTCTTTTATTAACACTTTTAGTTTTAGCTTATTATGCTTATTTGATTTTTCACAACTTAATGGTTTCTGCTTATTTGAACTTTTTCATTTGTAAACCTTCTTTTTAGCTTAAAGTATTTTTGTAATTTTCTTAAAATTTTAGGATTAAGTTTAGTACTTTTAATTTAATTTTTAGTATTATTTAGTTTTAAAATAGTTTTAATTAGATTAAAAAGTCCAAAAAATATTTTCTGTCTTTTAAAAATTATTTTAAGTCATTTTAGTTTAAGAAATTTGCATTTTAAGTTTTTAGAGTTTATTTTTATAATTTTTAGTCCGTTAGATGTTAATTAATCGTTAAGTGTTTAATTAGAATTTAATTGTGCCTTTAATTCTAGTTTAGCGTGCCTGTTATGTGCTTTCCCTTTGCATTTTTAGATTTAGAACCCAAAATCCAAAATATTGAATATTCAAGCACGCGATCAAGAACCGAAACAAGGTTTTCAATTCACACTTCGTCGGGATACGACATCCGGGAGATAAAATATTGTTTGTCCTCAAGAAATTTTTTATATCAAACGGGATACTCTCTATACTATTACTTATTTGGTATTTTGGGATATATATATATATATATATATATATATATATATATATAGACTATAATATTCGAACTAAGTTTTTGGCGCCGCTGCCGGGGAGGTGTGTAACAAATATCGTGTTGAAGTTTGAAGATTAGTGTTTTGAAGACTCTTCCCCGTGAAGTTATCGTTTTTTGTGAATATAAATTTTTCATTTCTTATTTTTCTTTTATATAAAACTTAAAATAATAATACAAAAATATTTTATTTTTGAGAAATTATTAAAATACCAACAATACTTTTTTTAAAGTATTGAAAGTACAAAAAAAATTGAAAAAAGCAAAAAAAAATCGTTTTGTCAATTGTTTAATCGGCTCACCTTTAGTTTAACAAACTATAAGAGAGGTATAAGGAGGGTTGATCCTACGACTCTCGACCCGAAAGGAGAATGTTTTTAAAACGCTTCGCGCTTACCCGCTCCTCCGCTTTTTTGTGCGTTTTTTAGAGAGCTACCGTGCACTTTTGACTATCGGTTTATAGTTCTATTATTATTTTTCTTTATCTTGCTTTTTTGTGCATGAGCATCACTCTACTTCTATTTTTTCTTAATCTATATTTTTCTTCGCTTAGAGGTCCCCGAGTGTCTTATTACGAAGAAGGATTTTTGGGTGAAACGTCATCTCTTTTCGACTCTTGAAAGTTGTTATGAGCATTACTAATTAATAATCAGGGACACCCGCCTCCTGCGAGACCCCCTCCTCCTAATAATAATGGTCCACCTCCGGTGGTGAGACCTAATGGACCAGCTCCCCGGTCGATGGAGGAGTTGTGCCAACAGTCTACAAATGGACGGGGCGGACCAATTGCCCCGATTCCAATTCAGACTACGGATTTTGGACTTCATCATCACATGATTCAACAAGTTCAAAATACTTGCCAATTTCACGGATTACCAGGAGACGATGCAAAAGAATATTTGACAATTTTTTTGGAAGTTACTCAACATATGAAGCAAAATGGGGTCTCCGATGACGCCTACGTCTATCTCTTTTCCCATATTCCTTGACACAACATGCTACCGCATGGTATGATCGCCTTCCTAGGAATTCCATCCACTCTTTCGACGATATGATGAGGAAATTCCTCTCGAAATATTTTCCTCCTTTGATGGGGACTAAATTAAGGAATGAGATCACAAAATTTAGACAAGAACCGAACGAATCATTATTGGCATGAGAGCGTTACAAATTGTCCATTGATCGGGGTCCTAACCATAATATGCTTTTAGTTACACAAATTGATACGTTCTATAATGGTTGACTTTAAGGCATCGGGACACCATTAATGCTGCAGCGGGAGGAACTTTTATGCAAAAGACACCGGAAGAATGTTACAAATTGATCGAGAACATAACCGCTCACCACAACCATTGGGACACTTCAGCAACTCGAGACGAGACATCTAGAAGTATCTCTTCTACTTCTACTACCGAGAGTCCAGAAGTTGTTTGACAATTGGAAATGATAAATAAGAATTTTCTAGGAATGATGAGACAAATAATCATCAAATCGGTGAGTCCGAAGTGCGAGACTTCTAGTGGTCCCCATTCTTTTACCGAGTGCCCAGCCGTCGATGGCTACACTCAAGAGGCTGCTTATGCCACTACGGGTAACTATAATTCAGGGGGTAATTCCTACCAACAGCAAGGTGACCGTAATATGCTTGCACTCGATAGAATAATTACCCTCGGACACCCCGAGTTTCTCTACTCCGAATGTACAAAACAATCAAAACTACAATTGGAACAATCAAAATCAAGGAAATTATCAAGCTCCGAACAATCAAGGAAGAGGGCAAAACTTCAATCAAGGAAACAACAATTATCAAGCTCCAAATTTTCAAGCTCCAAATTATCAAGCTCAAGTTGGACCTTCGAAACAAACTAGATGAAAAGTAATGAAGCTAATTTGAGAGCCATGCAAACTCAAATGACTAATATGAAGACGAAACTGTGAAATGAATTCAAATCTTCTCTTGATACAAGAACCAACAAGACAGAAAATCAAAACAACCAAATAATGAACATGTTAACTAATCTTACTATGAAAAAGTAAAATCCCTCGGGTTCGAGATCACTTCCTAGTAATACCGTAGCTAACACGAGAGGTGACGTGAAAGCTATTACCACACCCGTAGTGGTGTTGCTTTCTGATGGACCTACGATTCCACACTATCCTTATCTCTCCTAAAAAGAATCTAGATGTGGAATGTGAAACCGAGGCGACAAAGGACAAGGTGCAAACTACAAGTTCAGAAAGTACCGCATACGTCAAACCTCCGGTTGTCCAAGTTCCTATTCTGGAGCCCGAAGTTGCTCTGAAGCCTAATCCTAAACCATCAATACCTTATCCTTCGAGGCTGCTTAGACCAAAAAGCTCTGTTGAAAAAAAGCCAATAATCCAATTGGTTGAGTTTATCTTTCAAATCTTTCAAAGATTACCACTTCGATATTATCTTTGCGGGATGATTTCTTCATATGCCGAAAGTTGATGCTTCTACGTTAAGTGTCTTCTAAGTAAAAGGATAAAATTATTCGAAATTAGCCAAGTAACTACCATTAATGGAGAATTGGCTCGACGGTTGATCCTTATAGAGTTGCCAAAAAAAACTTGGAGACCCTGGCAAGTTTCTCATCCCTTATGATTTTCCGAAGCTAGATGAGTGCTTAGACTTGGCCGATCTTGGCGCTAGCATTAATCTAATGCCTCTTTCCGTGTGGAAGAAGCTTTCGCTCCCGGGAATCTTCTATGACTAGCATAAATGGCACTTGAACTTGCATAACCGAGCGGTTGCTGTTCTGGATGGTTGTTGCCGAAGATGTCTTGGTGAAAGTAGGAAAGTTTTATTTTCTGGATGAATTGTTGTTGTTGATTATGATGTTGATCCTGGGTTCCCTCATCCTAGGAGGTCCTTTCTTGAGGACGGCAACGCAGCTGTAAACCATTGTTACATGGTGAAGAGTTAACTCTTCGAGTCAATGATAAGGTCATTACGTTTAATGTCGGGAACACTTCGAGATACTCCCGTAATTATTATGATGAAACGGTTCATCAAGTCAATGCCATAGACGTTGCTTGTGAGGAGTATGACAGAAGTGCTTGGATTTTCAGATAGTTTGAAGAGTGGCAATCCCACTCCTTCGGATCTTATCATTCCTTATTCGTCCCCCTCGGTCACTCCTCTTGAAGGAGGAGATTTCATTTTGTGGGAAGAGATAGAGAATTTTAGTACCCGGAAGCAGCTTTCTAATTTGTGATGACGATTACTTTCGACACGGAGGGATGAATATTCTTTACCTTGAAGATATTATTGAAATGAAAGACCCTTTCTTCGGACTCTCCCTCCGAATGAAGAATGACGACTTTAAGCTAGTTGATTGTTACTATGACGAATCTTCAATCACGTAACGAACCACTCAAAACTCAAGCTTAAGGATTAAACCTTCTCACTTTTAAAAAAATAGATTTTTTAGAAAGAACTAATAAATTACCCGTCATAATTTCTAAAGAGTTAAAGATGAAGAAAAGGCCGCCCTTTTAAAGGTTCTTAAGTCACACAAACGGGCCATCGCATGGAAAATTTCCGACATTAAGGGTATTGACCCCCGTTTTTGTACTCACAAGATCTTAATGGAGGATGATTTCAAATCGGCAGTTCAACATCAAAGAAGGGTGAATCAGAAAATTTACGAGGTTATCAAAAAGGAAGTTATCAAACTCCTTGATGCCGAATTGATTTACCCTATCTTCGATAGTCTGTGGGTGAGTCTCGTTCATTGTGTGCCTAAAAAGTGTGGCATGACCGTAGTTGAAAACGAAGATAATGAGTTAATTCCTACTAGGTTAGTTACGGGATGGCGCGTTTGTATTGATTATCGGAAGCTTAATGATGCTACTCGTAAAGACCATTTTCCGTTGCCTTTCATGGACCAAATGCTTGAACGTTTAGCAGGGAATGAATACTATTGCTTTTTAGATGGATTTTTTGGATATTTTCAAAATCCTATTGACCTGCAAGACCAAGAGAAGACCACCTTCACTTGCCCTTATGGGACGTTTGCCTACCGACGCATCCAGGCACGTTCCAAAGGTGCATGATGGCCATTTTATACGACATGATTAAGGAAACAATGGAGGTATTTATGGACGATTTCTAGGTCTTTGGGGATTCGTTCTCATCATGCCTCTCCCATTTAGAAAAAATGCTAAAACGGTACGAAGATACCAACTTAGTTCTAAATTGGGAGAAGTGTCATTTCATGGTTAAAGAGGGCATTGTCCTCGGCAATATAAGAATTTTATAATCCGGGATTGTAGGCTCGAGAGAGCCTAAAGTTGATGTTATGCTAAACTCCTTATCCGACTTCCATTATAAGGTATTTGAAGTTTAAAATCAAAACAATCAAATAATGAACATGTTAACTAATCTTACTATGCAAAAGCAAAATCCCTCGGGTTTGGGATCACTTCCCAGTAATACCGTAGCTAACCCGAGAGGTGACGTGAAAGCTATTACCACCCAAAGTGGTGTTGCTTACGATGGACCTACAATTCCACCTACTCCTTCTCCTCTTCCGAAGGAAGTGGAACATGAAACCGAGGCAACAAAGGACAAGGTGCAAACTACAAGTTTAGGAAGTATCGCACATGTCTAACCTCCGGTTTTCTAAGTTCCGATTCCGGAGCCCGAAGTTGCTCCAAAGCCTAAACCTAAACCTTCAATACCTTATCCTTTAAGGCTTAATGACCAAAAGCTCCATGAAAAAGCTAATAATCAAATGTTGAAGTTCCTTCAAATCTTTCAAAGATTACATTTCGACCTTAGCTTTGCGGATGCTCTTCTTCATATGATAAAGTTTGCTTCTATGTTTAAGAGTCTTCTAAGTAATAAGGAAAAATTATTCGAATTAGCAAGTACTCTGTTAAATGAGAATTGTTCGGCGGTGCTCCTTAAGAAGTTGCCCGAAAAACATGGAGACCCTGGCAAATTTCTCATCCTGTGTGATTTTCCGAAGCTAGTTGAGTGCTTAGCCTTGGCCGATCTTGGTGCTAGCATCAACTTAATGCCTCTTTTCGTATGGAAGAAGCTTTCACTCCCAGAACTTACTCCGACTCGCATGACTCTCGAACTCGCAAATCAATCAATTGCTATTCCGGTTGGTGTTGCCGAAGATGTTTTTGTAAAAGTAGGAAAGTTTCATTTTCTGGCCAAATTTGTTGTAGTTGATTGTGATGTCGATCCTCGGGTTCCCTTCATTCTCGAGAGGCCCTTCTTGAGGATGGCATGAGCTTTAATCGATGTACATGGTGAATAGTTAACTCTTCGAGTCAATGATGAGGCCATTACATTTAAAGTCGGTCAGACTTCGAGATACTCCTGTAATTATTATGATGAAATGGTTCATCAAGTCAATGTCATAGATGTTGCTTGTGATGAGTATGCTCAAGAAGTGCTTAGATTTTTGGATAGTTCGACGAGTGGCAATCCCACTCCTTTGGATCCTATCATTGTTTCTTCTTCCCCTTCTTTTACTCTTTTTGAAGGAGGAGATTTCATTTTGGAAGAGATCGAAGCTTGTCTTTCAAGTGATTCAATTCCACCGGGAATTGATTATACTGACTTTGATCCGAAGGGAGACATACGTATACTTGATAAGTTATTAAATAATGATCCATCATCTCCTCTCCCTTCGAAAGAACTTAAATTTGAGGAACTTAAAATGATAAAATCTTCGATTGATGATTTTTCCCCTCTTGATGTTTTAGAGGGAAATTTTGTGACTTTCTCTAATCCTCTCTTCGATTCTAATGAAGAATTTACCTCTAGTGATGACGAGTCACCCCCTGAGGCAGATGTTTTGGAGGAAAATTTTAAGATTTATTCGAACCCTCTTTTTGAATTTGATGAAGAATACATATCTAGCAACGTAAATCCTCTTTTTAATGAGGTATTAGAAGACATCAAGAGTGAGGAATCTTATGTTTCTAACCATGATGAGCCGGCTTTACTAGTTATGCCTCTTTCCGATACTAATGGGGATGAGTGTTTCGACCTAGAGGGCGATATTGATGAGATCGATGATTTTCTAAATATTGATGTTTCCATGGATATTGAGGACAGTTATCATAATTCGGAGGGAGATATAATCTATCTTGAAAATTTGCTTAATAATGTCACTATCCTTTATCTCCCTCCAGAGGTGTTTTTAGATCATGACCTAAGAAGCTTAAAGGATGAACTTGATAATAATGATTTGAAGAGTATGGTCAAAGTTTTTGACCTCGGCATCTCCGCTTATAGTTTCTATTCCTTAGAGCCGGTGGCATATGAAAGTCCGATGGAAGTTTGCTCTTCCACATGTTTCGTCCCTAATATCATGATGATATGGGGAGAGTCAAGCTAGAGACTCACAAAAAAACAAGCGCTTCGTGGGTGACAACTCATGCTTATCCCTAGTAATAGTATATTAGTATAATAATTATGAATAAGTGTTGTAAGGAGGATCGCCCCTTCCTTTCTCGTGTTTTGTGGTTTAACTTTTATGTCCAGGATTGCCCGGATTATGAAGACTCTCGTGCTCGTGGTTTTTGTCCATTGTCACTCGAGCTTCTATCCTTCGCATGTTTATATATGGGAATCCGATATCCTAGATCTTATTGATTAACGTTTATCTATCAACATAATTAATAAACGGCTTTAGATTTACGTAGAGAGCCTTTTAAACATTGAGGACAATGTTTAGTTCTAGTATGGGGGGTATCTTTCGATTTTGATCTTACTTGCATTTGATCTTCATGTAACCCCGTTTTACCACTAAAAATAGTAAAAATATGTGTTTTTAGGCCAAAATTAAAATTTTTTCAAAAATAAAATAAGTGTTTTTGATTTTCCGATGGTTAGAATAAGAATAAATTTTGACTTGATCAAGCATGTTGCACTCTAGCTTGCCCCTTAACCTATATAAATTTAAGCTTTTGCTAGTCTTTTATACAAGAAGCTTTAAAATGCGAATTCTAGCTTGAAAAAGCCAAGAGTTTGCAAGTTTCCATAATAGACTTTAAATATGCAAAGTTGTTTTTATTAGACTAAGCATTCGCGGATCTTTTTAGTAAATATTTTAAATTTGTGAAGAACGAAAAATGATAGAGTTTAATATAAGTTAGATGCTAAGCGTGGAGTAGTTGGATCTCTTTAGAGCTCATAGAGGTTAATTGTGGCTTTTTGCTCCCATCAGCAAAATAAACGTTATATAATTGTTGAATAAATAAAGTTACTTTGGTTTTTGCGATTCTTAGTTTAGATCACTACGTAGAGATTCTTTCTGGTGAAAGTAAGGTACACATCGAGGTTTTGTCAGTGTTGTGGGGAAATAGGCTATCGATTCCTGACGGCTCGCTACCGTTGTCTAGGTAGTTAAAAGACCATAGGACTTGAAATTTGGCTAATAATAATAATAATGTAATAAACCAAAGCCGAAATAAGACTTCTGGATCATGGTCGGCTCGCATACCGATGTGACAGTCGTTTAAAGGGTGAAGGTAATAATAATAATAATAATAATAATAATAATAATAATAAAAACTGTGGGCTGATAAAAGTTTAATGTCTTTGGTTGGTTCGCTGCCGATGTGGCAGTCTTCAAAAGAAGGCCCATAGTAAGAATAATAAATCCAAGACTGATAAAAGTTTGCTGCATCTGGTCGGTTCACTCCCGATGTTGCAGCCTTCAAAAAGGTCGAGGATCTCCTGGTCGAAATAAGACTCCTGGACCATGGTCGGCTCGCATACCGATGTGGCAGTTGTTTAAAGGACTGGGGGTTTAATAATGTTGCAATAATAATAATAATAATAAAGCCAAATTTCAACTATGAGGTTATCTAAATAAACCCTCCGTCTTTGGACTCGTAGTTGAGTTGTTTAGGATGAAATAAAAAGGATAACCCCTAAATCGTGCGAAATTAAAACCTTAATGTGGACCTTATTCTCACCATACCGTCTCTTTAGGAAAGGATTTCAAACTAATTATGGTCTAAACCGGGTTTACTTTATATAAATAAGGACTTAATTAATTTGTCACCAATAATAAAAATAAAATTCTTAGAGGATTTAGGAATAAGGGAGCGGAAAGTAGCTTTGCGTACACAATTTGCATTTATGAGTAGTGTTAGCATGTTAACTTGCATTTAACAATGATTTCGTTTTTAAGCTTGGTTAGGGGCGGGTGAAAAATCAAGGACGATGAATTTATCCTTTTAGTGTTTCTTGTTCCGTGATCCTTAAAGTTTCCTTTAAAAAAAGATGATAATAATAAATGTATGCATGTTTATAAAAATGGTAAAACGGGGCGTTTTAAACTAGTGATTTCTTAATCCCCTTAGATGAACACTTAGCTACTTATCAAAGTAATTAGTCTAGGGGGGTTGAAATTTTTAGTTTTCTATGTGTGTATATGACATTGCGTGAGGACACGACAATAGCTTAGTATGAGGGATTTTTGATATGTGTTTAATCACATATCATTTTTCTTTATTAAAATGAGCTTAAAAGACCAAAAATACATAAAAAATACATTGTATATATGTATTTTGTGAATTATGTCTTGCAGGTAACGGATATATCAAAAATGGACAAAAACGAAGCCAAATTGGACAAAAACGAGCACGGGATTGGAAGAGTGTGAGAAAAGCAAAGCCGAAGGCGTATTCATTTTTAATGGGCCAACGCGTACCCATTTTAATGGGCTGGGTCAGCCCATTATAACTTGAAGTATATAAACCTAAGTCCAAAATACAAGTCCAAGTCCAAAATCTCTTATCTATTCAAATCCAGTCCAAACCAAGCCCAAAGAAATGATAAAGGCCCAAATTCATACCCGATCCAAGTCAATGAATTAATACAAAGTCAAATTTACTGTTTACTTTCCCCTCCCTCCCATTTTTACACAAAGACGAAACAAACATGCAGGGTTAAACCAATTCACCCACACGCATCTCCTTCTAGAAGCTTAAAAGTGTCATCTTTCTTCAAAAAGGCAAAAATATAGTAGTATAGTATGCCATTTTCATTTACCCTTTTCTAGTTTATTTCCTTAAATGTTATGCTTGATTTTAACTTATTTGAGTTAATTGAGTCTAGTACTTAAATTGTTTTTAGTTGTCAGAACTAAACCTTAAACCTTAATCCTAAACCCTAATCTAAGTCCTAAACCTTAATCCTAAACCCTAATCTATCCTTAATCTTAACCCTAACTCGAATTAAAACCCTAAAACCTAAGCCAAAACCTAAACCAAACCCGACACCCCTTTATTTCATTTTAACCCATTTAATCAAACAAGCACCTCAACATGCATCCTACACACTCCATAGACAATGCACCAACCAATGTCACCAACAAGCAACCAAGCACCTTCATCACCTCCCTTGGCCACCAAGTTTTGCTAAATCACCCTTGTCACCTCATTTCTAGTCGAAACCCCTCCAAACAACCTTCCACCTTGCTTTAGCTAATTTTTTCTAGCCTTCCATCACTCACCCTATAATCTTCATTAGTTACTGACTGCTAGCCAGCCATGATCCTTACCAACAAGTTAACATGTCACTAGGGTCATTTAACCCCTATATATAGCCGAAACAGACACACCACGTCAAACACACCTCAAAAACTCATCACCACTCCAATGAAGTTCTAAATCAGGCCAAGAAAGAATTAGAAGGTCCCTAAGATCAGAATACAAGCCAATAATCAAGAGAAGGAAGGTCTTGAATCCATATCTAGGCATACGAACCCGAAAAACCCATTTTGACCCATTTCTAGCTCAAGTAAGCTTAAATCTTGTTCAATAAGCTCATATTCTGTTTTAGATCTTTCATAAGGTTTGTAAGATCATATATAAACTCTTGTTTGAAGCCTTGAATCCTCAAACCCATGTGTTTTTTACTAAAACCCTAAAAATGACCCGTTTTGATTTTCTAGCTAACGAATCCTTTTTCTAAACTTTTGTTACGTTAGAACATCTTATTTTAGCTTATTATAATAAGCTATAACCTGCAAATATCATTTAGAACCCTAAAATAAGCTTGCATGGCTTTTTGGACTTGATTTGCAAATGTTTTCATGCATAGGGGTATATATCGTAACTTTTTGAAATTTATAACTAGAGGGGCTAAAAATGTCATTATTTTAAAGTTATAACTATAAGGACCTATCTTGCCAAGTTTCAAAGTTAAAGGTTTAAATTATATATAGCGTAATATAAAGGCTAAACTTGTAAAGTTTATAAAATCGAAGGGTATATATTGCCATTATTGCAAACTTAAAATATAAAATATAATATTCTTATATAAATTATAAAAATATAGATTTAATATATAAAACCCGATTTTAAATTAAAACCTGGACACATTAATCTTTATTAATCACGATCGACGCATTATAAATACTATACGTTATATAAATTTAACGTAATTTTATCAATTGACTAAATTTTAAAAGAAACTTAAAATTTTAATCGTATCAGGTTACTAGGAGCTTTCATGTTGAGGAGTTTCATTTGGTATAACGTTTGACGGAGTTGCTGGATTTACGATTTAAAGTGTCCCTGGCTACCTCAAAATACGTTTACTACATGACCTCTGAATTTATGATGGACCGAACCGTATACAATACTTTCCATAAATTAATAAATAAAAAGTAATACGTTAAAACTTTATTAAAAGATTTGAAATCATAAAAAACCATCACACTAAAGACTTGACTATATACCTCAGGTTGCGTGACGAAGCCGGTACTTTCACTTGATATACTTTTGCCATCAATACAATTTTCCTTGTTAAGGTGAGTTTATAGCCTCGCATTTTAAATCTTCTAATATTTCATAAACCCGCGAGGGGGATACATGCTATAAGACCATGAATGCAAGTGGTTTTTCCAACTATATGCTAACCTGATAATTATTGCCTAAGTCCTTACTTTTATCCATTAAGACCCACTATCATGAACCTTAATTAACTTTTTTGAATAAGCGCGAATGTTGTGAATAGATCTATTTGGGACTGAGCTTCCCCGTTGATGTACCTATACTTTCTTTTAACCAAACGCACTTCATTTGAATCACTATGCGGGTGTTTGGCAAAGGTACCCGTTGGGGCAACTTCTTGTACTTATTGATTATCTCAAGGTCTCGGTGTCATGAGCTTAGGGCAATAATACTGTTTTCTTTAATAATTTTACTCATTGCAATTATTACACTTATGGGTGTATAACAACGTAACCCACTGTTATGATGACTTATATTTAAACTGTTAAACATAAACCTATGAATTTCACTCAACCTTTGTGTTGACTTTTTAGCTTGTTTATCTCAGGTAATTGAGCATCACATGGTACGGAGTGGCACGGACTTGATGATGGCTAAACTGTTATCATTCAAACTTTATGTTTTCATGTAGATTTTGGGACCTCTATTTGTAAAAACTCTGATGAAATAATGAATGATAACTTATCTTTTAAAAACGTCTCTTTTGAGTCGTTTTCTATGATTATGACTGTTGTACTATGAAATAATACCCCAGATTAGCTTCCGCTACTATATGTCAAAAATGAGGGTGTTATAGATTGGTATCAAGAGCCACGGTTATAGAGAACAAGGTTGAAACCTTAACTATAACTACTTTTCTTTTTCCATCCAAGAAAGTCCTCTGTGCCACTACATCTCCCGAATAGTATGTAAAGTACATAACTATTATACTATTATATAAATAACTTATGTTATTTACCACTGGGTTGTTAACAGAGTGATGTCTTCTCGCAGCCACCCTACTTCCAATATTGAGGATGCTTTTTCCTCTAACTTTACTGACTATATCTCGGCTTCCCCGGACTATGTCATAGCTTCACCAGGAAAAACTTATTCTAGCTCTTCAAATAACTCATTTGGTTTAGTTCCAATAGCTTCACCAACTCTTTAACTTTTTCATGATGGCCCCTATATAAAGGTCATGCATGCATATTATGCTAAAGAATCACCTATTCTACCGCCAACTATTATGCCTCCATCTTCAATGCTATCTCCAATGTTTAATTCTCAAGAATTCTTTCTTCCTAAGGAATTATTGCCACTTAAGAAACGAGGTCGTTATCGATCATCCTCCTCTACTTCTGCCCTACCTCAAGCATTTGAGATAGGAGAAAGCTCTCGTAAGACATCTCTAGAATGTCACGAGGAGAAAATTAAGGAAATTTTAAATCACCTAGATGAACTCTCTCTCTCGACCGCATTGAACACATAGAAGACAAAGTAGAAGGTCTTGGACAAGGTCAGGTGATCATACAACAAGATTTTGACAATCTGGAAGCTGAACTCCAAAAGAAGGCAATTGGGAAATAACAGCAAGATTTCTCTGGCTCACTTCAGGATTGCTAATCTAGAACAAATCATCGAAAATATCCAGGTTCGTCACCAAGCAGATAAGGAAAGTCTTCTGAATGCAATCTATGAACACAAGAACAGCCATGAAAGACCATCAGACTACTACATTAGATACTAGTTATAGCTTTTAACCTAGCCATGGGATGTGTGGTATAAATAACAACACTTGTCAAATCTTGACTATGTACAGTACAAAGGAAAGTTGTTCATGATATAATATAATGGTGATCCCGTTGTACTTCATTGTTTCATATTCATCCTGTGTCCTATATTACATCTCCGTCTTCATCATTATGAATCATACCGTGACTTCTAATAAATCAGATGCTTGTTAGAATCCATATCAAATAAGTATCTATGATTTTAATATCACTATTGTTTAAAAATGCTTGAAGTTCAAAAATAAGCATTTCATTTTAAGACTTGTGATATCATTCTTATTACGTGTTGTCTTATGTTGATAGAATGCCTCCTAAAAGGACGTCAATATCTGAAGCACCAGCCATGACTCAGGCTGTCATTAGGAAACTAGTTGCTGACAGTGTTACCGCAGCTTTGGAAGCACAAGCTGTAACAATGGCAAATGCTGACAATACCAATAGGAACACCGGAGAAATAGAAGCTCCTGTAGCAAGAAAGTACAGCTACAAAGAGTTCATGAGCTACCAACCTATCATTTTCAAAGGTTCAGAAGGAGCTGTTGGACTTATCCGCTGATTTCAACGAATTGAATCAGTGTTTTCCCGTAGCAACTGTACCGAAGACTGCAAGATGAAGTTTTCTACTGGTACTTTAACTGAAGAAGCTCTATCCTGGTGGAATTCTTTTGCCCAACCTATTGGGATAGAAGAAGCTTACAAGATTACCTGGGTTGAATTCAAGAAGCTTTTGATAAAGAAGTATTGTCCCCGAACTGAGGTCCAGAAGATGGAAGACGAATTTTACCATCTGACTGTGAAGGGGAATGATCTCAAGACATATGTGAGAAGATTCCAGGAATTGGCAACCTTATGTCCCACTATGGTGCCAGATTCTGAGAAAATGATGGAAGTTTTCATCGGGGGATTGCCTCAAAGTATTGAAGGGAATGTTACCGCCTCTAAACCTCAAACTCTAGAGGAAGCCATTAACATAGCCCAGAGGCTAATGGATCAGGTAACAAAGCACACTCCGGTGCAAGTATCAAGTGATCACAAACGAAAGTTTGACGACAGAAGAACTTTCAACAACAACAACTACCGTAACACCAACACCATCAACCGCTACAATAATCACCAACCACAACAGAACACAAGACAGGAAACCTTCAGGTCTTATGCTGTTACTCCAACTGAAAACAATGGGAATATTGGAAACCATCCCTTGTTTAAGAAATGCACTCTGCATCACACAAGACCTTGCACTGTTAAGTGTAATACTTGTAACAAGGTGGGCCATCTGACCAAGAACTGCAGAAACAAAGGGCCAACCACTGGAAGTAATCTGCTACCAGTGATAGTTACTTGTCGTGTCTATGGACAGAAAGGGCATTATGAAAATCTGTGCTGAAAGACCACCAACAACAATGTCCAGGGAAGAGCCTACATGTTGAGGGATAGGAATGCTCACCAAGACCCGAACGTAGTCACGGGTATGTTCCTTCTAAACCAACATCTAGCTAGAGTATTATTTGATTCTAGAGCCGATAAAAGCTTCGTATCCATATCTCTTGCCTCTAAGCTAAATATTCCACCCATTACAATAGATACCTTTTAAAATATCGAAATGGCTGACGGAAATCTAGTAAGCACAAACATCATTATTCAGGGTGCAACTTTGACTTTGTTAAACCAACCTTTCAAAATTGTCTTATGTCGATCAAACTCGGTAGTTTTGACGTCGTCATTGGTATGGATTGGTTATCCAAGTATCATGCTAGAATTATCTGTGACGAGAAAGTCGTCCACATCCCAATCAACGGTGAAACTTTGATCATCCGAGGTGACCAAAGTAAAACCCGACTAAGTCTCATATCCTGTATAAAAACTAAAAGATATATATCCCGAGGTTGTCAAGTTTTCGTAATCCAAGTAATGGAAAAGAAGTCAGACGAGAAAAGACTAGAAGATATCCTAGTAGTCAGAGAATTCCCAGAAGTTTTTCCTAAAGATCTACCTGGCCTTCCTCCCGTTCGCCAAGTAGAATTCCAAATCGATTTAATTCCAGGAACAGCACCTGTAGCCCGAGCACCCTATAGATTAGCTCCTTCAGAAATGCAGGAACTATCTAACCAACTTCAAGAGTTATCAGACCGAGGTTTTATCTGACCAAGTACTTCACCTTGGGGAGCTCCTGTCTTATTTGTTAAAAAGAAAGACAGATCTTTCAGAATGTGTATCGATTACCGGGAGTTGAATAAACTTACCGTAAAGAATCGTTACCCATTACCCATAATTGATGACTTATTTGACCAACTTCAAGGTTCAAGTGTCTACTCGAAGATTGACTTAAGATCAGGCTATCATCAACTGAGAGTAAGGGATGAAGATATTCCCAAGACTGCTTTCAGAACAAGATACGGACATTATGAATTTCAAGTGATGCCATTTGGTTTAACTAACGCACCTGCTGTATTCATGGATCTCATGAACCGTGTGTGTAAACCATACTTGGACAAATTCGTAATAGTGTTCATCGATGATATTCTCATCTACTCTCGTAACAAAGAAGAACACGCAAATCATCTGAGAATAATCCTAGAATTACTCAAGAAAGAGAAGTTGTATGCCAAGTTCTCCAAATGTGATTTCTGGATTCGTATCGTGTAATTTCTTGGACACTTAATTTATAGTCAAGGACTTCATGTTGACCCCGCCAAGATTGAAGCAGTTAAGAATTGGACATCTCCCACTACACCCACAGAAGTTCGTCAATTCTTAGGACTTGCCGGCTATTATCAGAGATTTATCAAAGATTTTTTAAAGATTGCAAAGTCTTTGACTGAATTAACCCAGAAAAACAAGAAGTGTATCTGGGGCGAAGACCAAGAATCGACATTTCAACTGCTAAAATAAAAGCTATGTGAAGCTCCAATCTTAGCATTACCCAAAGGAAATGACGATTTTGTTGTCTACTATGATGCATCCCATCAAGGTCTGGGAGCAGTGTTAATGCAAAGAGAGAAGGTTATTGCATATGCATCCCAACAACTTAAGCCTAATGAAGAAAACTATACCACTCATGATCTTGAATTAGGAGCAGTAGTGTTCGCTCTTAAAATTTGGAGACACTATCTGTATGGCACCAAATGTACTGTGTTCACTGATCATAAAAGTCTTCAGCACATCCTTGATCAAAAAGAGTTGAACATGAGACAACGCCGTTGGTTAGAATTGCTTGCAGATTATGATTGTGAGATTCGTTATCACCCTAGAAAGGAAAATGTCATAGCAGATGCCTTAAGCCGGAAGGAACGAATCAAACCACTCCGAATCAGATCATTGATCATGACCCTTCACCTAAAATTACCAACTCAAATCCTCGAAGCTCAAACCGAAGCAATCAAGGAAGAAAACATCAAAGCCGAAAACCTACGAGGGATGGACAAATCATTTGAAATTCGTCCTGATGGAACTCGTTGTATCAAAAATCAAAGTTGGCTACCACTTTTCGGTGGTTTGAGAGACTTAATCATGCATGAGTCTCATAAATCAAAGTATTCCATTCACCCAGGTTCTGACAAAATGTACCAGGATCTAAAGAAACTCTATTGGTGGCCTAACATGAAGGCAATCATCGCGGAATATGTTGGCAAATGTTTGACATGTTCTAGAGTTAAGGCAGAATGTCAGAAGCCATCCGGCTTACTGGTACAACCAGAGATTCCTATGTGGAAATGGGAAAGAATAACAATGGACTTCGTTACAAAACTTCCCAAAACATCAAACGGACATGACACAATTTGGGTCATTGTCGATCGCCTTACAAAATCCGCACATTTCATACCTACCCGAGAGACAGATAGTATGGAAACCCTTACCAGGTTGTACATCAAAGAAATAGTCTCCCGGCATGGTGTGCCAATATCCATCATCTCGGATCGTGACAGTCATTTCACATCCAGATTCTGGCAATCACTACAAAGTGCCTTGGGTACTCAATTAGACATGAGTACGGCATATCATCCCGAAACCGATGGACAAAGTGAAAGAACCATCCAAACACTCGAAGACATGCTTCGAGCCTGTGTCATAGACTTTGGAAAAGGATGGGAAAGACACTTACCATTGGTGGAATTCTCTTACAATAACAGTTATCATGCCAGTATTAAGGCAGGACTATTTGAAGCACTTTATGGTCGAAAGTGCAAATCACCTATTTGCTGGACCAAAGTTTGAGATGTTCAACTTACAGGACCAGAAATAATCCATGAAACCACTGAAAAGATAGTGCAAATTCGACAAAGCTTGCAGGATGCAAGAGATCGACAAAGAAGTTACGCCAATGTCAGGCGAAAGCCTTTAGAATTTCAAGTTGGAGGGACGTGTTATGTTGAAAGTATCACCTCGTAAAGGTGTCATCTAATTCGGAAAACGAGGAAAGCTTAATCCCCGGTACATTGGACCATTCAAAATCCTTGAACGGATTGGTCCAGTGGCATATAAACATGAGCTTCCTGAAGAGCTCAGTAATGTCTACAATATCTTCCACGTTTCTAATCTAAATAAATGCTTATATGACGAATCCCTTGTCATTCCAATGAAAGAGCTTCAGCTCGATGACAAACTCAACTTTGTAGAAGAACCAGTGGAGATTATAGATCGAGAAGTCAAGCAACTGAAACAAAGTCATATTCCTATAGTCAAAGTAAGATGGAACTCTAAAAGAGGACCAGAATTTACATGGGTACGCGAAGATCAAATTCGTGCCAACTATCCACATCTGTTTTCAAACATCACTCCGGCATCCAACTAAATCTCGAGACGAGATTTCTTTTAAGGGAGGTAGACATAGACAACCCATAAATTTTCATCAATGTTAATTTTTCCATCTATTAAATTAATGAATGTAATATCCATCTATTTAAAATTAAAATCACTATTAAGGGATTTTTTTTTGCTTTATCTCATTATGCAACATAACTTGCATCTCTAAAGTAAACGAGCTCACGCAACCTCTATCAATGCCATCTATATCTATGTTTATATCATATAAACATCCTAATATGTCAAGTCTATATCCTAATATCATTTTTACTAAGTACATTATCCATTTAACGTACTTTTCAAAAACTTATTCAAAACAAGCATTAAACATAAACGTTTACATCAAAACCCTAATTATATGTAATGTATACATATAAAATGAATGTGTAAGCCTTCAAACATATGTACAAGTGTACAATGCACAATATTTGAATCATATTTTCCCTCCAAGTCAATGTACAACTCATTTAAGCTCAATGTACAAGTCAATAATGCCTAAAAACCTAATTAGGTCATTTAAGCTTCTAAACCATGTTTAAACTTTACACCACTTTAACACAAGGTACAAGCACTTAATGCATGACTTTTAAACCTTAAACCTAAACCTTAATTCATCCTAAACCCTAATCTAAAACCCTAAACCCTAAAAACAAAACCCTAAACCCTAATTTTACTTTCAACTAAAAACTAAACCCTAAACCTAAAACTAAGCCCTAAACCTTAATCCTAAGCCCTAATCTCAATCCTAACACTAATCCTAAACCTTAATCTACCCTTAATCCTAACCCTAATCCACATTTTAAAACCCTAAACCCTAACCCAAAAGAAAAACCAACCCGACACCATTTTCTTTCCATTTTGACCCATTTTTACACCCAAGCTAGCAACCAAGCACCTCAAGCACCTCTATGACATCACCAAGCAGCCTCCCAAGTAGCTTACAAGCACCTCCATCACCACCCTTAAGCACCAAGGCTTCTAGAAGCCCCTTTGTCACCTCCTTGTAGCCGTGACCCCCAAAACACCTTCCACCTTTCATTGCTACTCTTCTAGCTCTCAAGACTCATCCTACTAGCCCCTCTTAGTCACTTATCAAGCCCTTAGATGCTAAGAAAACTTGGCCACCAAGTGTTTTTACCCTTATATATAGCCGAACCAAGCACCCTTTTCATTTCATCCCACACATCTCATCTCATACCCTCAAATGGAATTCTATCCTTCCATAGCAACAATATAAGATCAATAAAAGTCCCTAAGCTCATAATAGAAGCCAAGAATCAAGAAAAACAAAGCCTTGAAGTCGTTACTCGGCGTACGAACTCGAAAATCCCATTTCAACCCATTTTAGCTCAAGTAAGCCTAAGATCTTGTTCCATAAGCTTATATTCTATACAATAATGTTCATAATACTCTTAAGATCATGTATGAACTCTTGTTTGAAGCTTTGAATCCTCAAACCCATGTGTTTTTGATAAAAAACCCTACAAACAACCTGTTTTGATTTTCTAGCTAACGAATCCTTTTTCAAAACTTTTGTTATGTTAGAACATCTTATTTTAGCTTATACTAATAAACTATAACTTTCAAATATCATTTGGAATCTTAAAATAACCTTGCATGGCTTTTTAGACTTGTTTTGCAAAAGTTTCCATGCATAGGGGTATATATTGCCAATTTTGCAAACTTATAAAATATTATATTTTTATATTAATTATAAAAATATATATAAATTATTCTAGCTTTTAAAGAAACTTAAAACTATAATGTATCACATTACTAGGGAGCTTCATGTAAGGGTTTCATTTGGGTATACGTTTTGACAGATTTGTTGGATTTACGATTTAAAGTGTCTTGGCTCCTCAAACGTTTACTACATGACCTCTGAATTATGATGGCCTAAACAGTGATACAATATTTCCATAATAAATCTAATCAAAGTGATATTTCAATATGACATCAAACATATCCAATCAAACTAAGACTTGACATATTACCCAGGTCGTGTGACGAAGCTATTACTTTCATTTCATATACTTTTGCCATAAATCAGATTTCCCTATACTATTAAGGTGAGTTCATAGCCTCACTTTTAAATCTCTTGAATATTTTTCATAAACCCGTGAGGGGGATACATGCTATAAACTATGAATACAAGTGTTTTCCAAATGTATGTTATCTTGATATTTTATTGCTTGTGATCCAAGTCCCTTTATGCCAAAAGACCCTACTATCATGGACCATTAATCACTTGCGAGTGAACGCGAATATTGTGGATAGATCTATTGGGATTGAGGAATCCCGTTTGTGTTAGCCGGATAGGTAACCAAACGCACTATATTTGAATCTCATAGGTATATGGCAATTACCTACATCGGGGGCCATTATCATTATTGTAGGATCCCTAGATCATTCCATGGATTAAGCACAAGATCAATGGCACAAAAGATTAAACATTAAGAACTTTTGATTAAAAGAAAACCAAGTTGCTACAAACCCTTAAGATGAAAAATAAAAATGGAGAAGCTAACCTAATTTTGACTAAACTAGGAGTATTTATACTAAAAGGATTGGCCTTGGAGGCCTTTGTGGGCTTTTTGTATCTTGGCCCGTTTACATAATATTACACGCTTAAACGAGCTAGACTTTTATCTTGTATCTTCGAGTGACCGAAGCTTCTTTGTTCGGGTCCATTTATGTGATCCTAACAATCTCCCCCTAGATGAGGTCATGAGAAGTTGTTTGAAGCTCACTCGTGCTTGTCTCTTTAGCTCGTTGTTGATAGGGTACTTCACTTGTTGTACTTTGGTAATTCAATCTTTAACACCTTGATCATGATCTTCAGAACTTGATGTGATGACTTGATCTTGATCTTTGACTTGTTTAAGCTTTACTTCTCTGAATTACTTTGTGATCTTCTTTCACTTTGACTTTGCCATACGCTGATCTTTAGTCTCACATGCTCATATCTGTTGGAATCT
>BQNB010063694.1:0-35589 GCA_026074375.1 Tanacetum coccineum | reverse complement strand
CAAAAGATTCCAGATGAGTTCCATGGGAGAGCTTACATTCTTTTTGGGACTACAGGTGAAGCAACAACCTGATGGAATCCTCATTAGTCAAGACAAGTATGTAGTTGACATTCTCAAGAAGTTTGATTTTTGCTCCATTAAAATAGCTACTACTCCTATTGAGTCAAACAAACCCTTGATTAAAGATGATGTGCATGAATACCGATCAATGATTAGTTCCCTGATGTATTTGACTGTATCAAGGCCAGACATCATGTTTGCTGTCTGTGCCTGTGCAAGGTTTCAAGCCACTCCAAAAGCTTCCCATTTACATGCTGTAAAGAGAATCTTTAGATATCTCAAACATCAACCCAAACTAGGGTTATGGTATCCTAGGGATTCCCCTTTTAAACTAGAAGCTTTCTCAGATAGTGATTATGCAGGTGCAAGCCTTGACAGGAAATCAATAACTGGTGGATATCAATTTCTTGGTAGAAGACTCATATCTTGGCTGTAACACCCCGCCAAGGCGGAAGCACGAGGTGCAACATCATGGATATCGTCACAACACAATGGCGTCTACTATAGAGAAAACTAAAAGGAAAAAGGATAACTACAGGGGACACTATGTGTCATAACAATACCCAACACAAGATAAAGGAGTCTTGCATTATTAAGTAATGTCATACACGCGCGAAACATAAACCAAACAAATCAACAATCCCAAACAACAATAATCCGACAAACATAAGTCTATAGAATGAAAAGCCAAATAAGAGAGTTCCACATGCAAGCCTAAGGTCTCTCTAGCCACTTCTCCTAGCATCATTAGAATCACACTGAATACCTGAAAATGATGCTTAAAAACGTCAACATAAAGTTGGTGAGAGTCATAGGTTTAAGACACGAAAATAAATCCAATCAAACCATTACTGCGATAAATGAAAACACTGCATGACTATAAATGAACTATCATATAAGCTAACATGTAAATCAAATCAAATCCAATCCAAACCAATACCATTCACACGATTACGAGACGTCTCTATCGCAGAACTACTCCAATTGATCACTAAGCCATGGAGCATACCACAAATCCACTCCAATTGATCACTAAGCCATGGAGGTTCACTCTCACCAACCTGTAGCCATAACAATATAATAGCCACATAAAGTCCATGCATCACTTTTTAAACACTTTATACAGTAACCAAAAACATTTCCCATACTAGCATCATTTCCTTCCCAAGTTTAAGACGAAGTAAAAAAGGGGGACTATTGAAAACTCACTTTGCTTATCTTAATCCAAAAGATTCCAAGAAGCTTCATAAAGATCTAAACAACAAACATACGAATATAACATCTCTTTGATTCTCTCCAAAATGAGGTTAACCTCTACTATAATAGATTTAATATCCTTTTATATCTTTTCAATCTTCACATTTCTTTAATACAATTGATTCTTACACTTTAACTTTCTGGTTTTGAACAGAATTTTAGATCAATGGACTGCCACTAACGCACCACTTTTACATCTTTATAATTCTTGGAAAAATTCCACAGCTTACCCATATGACTTATGAACCCCTAAAAATTCCCATAGGTGTATCTTTTGTAAATATCCATTAGAAATTTATGACACAAGATGTCCGATCTTACCCAAAAAATTTGTACCCAAAGTTTGATGTTAGCTGACCACTTTTAAACACACCACAGAACAGAACAAACCACAAGGATCATCAGAACTGTTTGTTTGCATGTTTTCTCTCTCAAGAAGAACCCAAGACTATATCACAAGCCTTAAAGGATGAAAGCTGGGTTGAAGCAATGCAAGAGGAATTGCTCCAGTTCAAGTTACAGCAGGTTTGGATACTTATGGATTTGCCTTTTGGAAAGAAGGCAATTGGCACTAAGTGGGTTTTCAGAAACAAGAGAGATGAGAGAAGCATTGTTGTGAAAAATAAAGCAAGGCTTGTAGCTCAAGGTCATAGACAAGAAGAAGGAATAGACTATGATGAGGTTTTTGCACCTGTTGCTAGAATAGAGGCAATCAGGTTGTTCTTAGCCTTTGCATCATATAAGGGATTTCTTGTCTATCAAATGGATGTTAAAAGTGCTTTTCTCTATGGCATAATTGAAGAAGAGGTGTATGTTCATCAACCTCCAGGCTTTGTTGATCCTGCTCATCCAAACAAAGTCTATAAGGTGGTTAAAGCTCTTTATGGTCTACATCAAGCTCCTAGAGCTTGGTATGAGACACTCTCTCCTAGAGCTTGGTATGAGACACTCTCTTCTTTCCTGTTGGAGAAAGGTTTTAAAAGAGTCAATGGTACATCGCAGACATCCTCTCACACGCTGTTTACTCAAGAAGGAATAAGAGTGACATTATATTGGTCCAAGTCTATGTGGATGACATCATATTTGGCTCTACTAAGAAGTCTATGTGTACTAAATTTGAAGAAGTTATGCATAAAACGATTCCAGTACTGAATTTGAAGAAGTTATGCACAAAAGATTCCAGATGAGTTCCATGGGAGAGCTTACATTCTTTTTCGGACTATAGGTGAAGCAAAAACCTGATGGAATCTTTATTAGTCAAAACAAGTATGTAGCTGACATTCTCAAGAAGTTTGATTTTTGCTCCATTAAAACAGCTACTACTCCTATTGAGTCAAACAAACCCTTGGTTAAAGATGAAGATGGTATAGAGGTAGATGTGCATGAATACTGATCAATGATTGGTTCCCTAATGTATTTGACTGCATCAAGGCCAGACATCATGTTTGCTGTCTGTGCCTATGCAAGGTTTCAAGTCACTCCAAAAGCTTCCCATTTACATGCTGTAAAGAGGATCTTTAGATATCTCAAACATCAACACAAACTAGGGTTATGGTATCCTAGGGATTCCCCTTTTGAACTAGAAGCTTTCTCAGATTATGATTATGTAGGAGCCAGTCTTGGCAGGAAATCAACAACTGGTGGATGTCAATTTCTTGGTAGAAGACTCATATCTTGGCAGTGCAAGAAGCAGACAATTGTGGCAAATTCTACTACTAAGGCAGAATATGTTACAGCTGCTCATTGCTGTGGGCAAGTACTATGGATACAAAACCAAATGATGGATTATGGCTTTAACTTCATGAACACCAAAATCCATATTGACAATGAGAGCACCATATGTGTTGTCAAGAATCCAGTTTATCACTCAAGAACCAAGCACATTGAGATTCGACATCACTTCATAAGGGATTGTTATGAGAAGAGATTGATAGATGTTCTCAAGATTCACACTGACTCAAATGTTGCAGACCTTCTCACCAAAGGATTTGATGTTACCAGGTTTAACTTTTTGGTGGTCAGCATTGGAATGTTAAATCTGTAGTTACATTTGAGGGGAGGTTAAATTGTAAAGTTTGTACATACTAGTTTACATTAATACTGCTAGGGTATTAATGCTGATAGTTCGGATTTAGTTAGTTCAAGTTCATGGTATATTGTAGCATTTTTCTTGTTTTTGCACTAACTTTTCAGGATAAGCATGGATTTGAGGATGGATAGATGCAGTCCTGGCAAATACTACTCATCTATGGTCTGTAAGTACTAAGTATTAGAGTTAATTCTGGTAGTCTACAAGTTAATTCTGGTAGATTACTTGTTAATTCTGTGGACTTCAAGTTAATTCTGGTAGTCTACAAGTTAATTCTGGTAGATTACTTGTTAATTCTGTGGACTTCAAGTTAATTCTGGTAGTCTATAAGTTAATGCTGGTAGTCTATATGTTAATTCTGGTAGACTATATTAGTACTGGTAGACTAATTTTAATACTGGTAGATGACCGTTGGTGCTGGTGAGGGATAATTGACTTTTCTAATTTTAAATATTACCGTTAGAGATTTTTACGGCGCGTACTTCTAACATAGGTTTTCTATTTGGATAATTACTGCACTTTCTTCAATAAAATATCTTTCTTTACTCTAAAGAAACTTCTTTTACACACGGTCCAATAAGAAACCTTGTTATTCATCAATAAAAACTTAATTCCCTCTCTCTACCAGCACTTAGTAATTCACTCGCATTAAACCCAGGATTAGAATTTACATTCTTACGATTTCTGTTCATCAACGAGTTCATATGGCCAATCTAAAGTACTCCGACAAGCATAATATGGTCGCTTTCCTAAAGAAACCAAATGAAAGTGTTGGTTTCACTAAGGTAGTGGATTTTCTAAAAGGTACATCTCTCAGGTATGCCTTATCTCATAATCCTACTATCTATGACTCCCTAGTCAAACCGTTCTGGCACACTGCCACAGTCAAAACACTTGCTAATGGGACTCAAAAATTAGTAGCATCAATAGACTCTAAAGAGTATACTATTACTGAAGCATCTGTTAGAAGTAAACTTCAATTGGTAGATGCTACAGGAATACCTAATTTATTTGATGCTAAAATATATGCTGGATTAGCCACCTTGGGGTATGTTACTGAGGGAAAATTAACTTTTTGGAAAAAGAATTTTACACCATAATGGAAATTTTTAATCCATCATATTTTACACTACTTAAGCCCTAAGTCTGGTGGATGGGATCAATTTGGTAGTACTATTGCTACTGCATTAATCTGTCTATCTAGCAATATGGTTTATAATTTTTCTAAAATGATTTTTGATGGGATGGTTCATAACTTAGAGAGTAATTCAAAATTTTTAATGTATCCAAGGTTTTTACAAATTATTTTGGATATTACAACTGAAAATAAAGGAAGGTATTTAGCCCCAACTTTGACTAAAAAGCTTTTTGCAAACATGAAAAAAGGTTATGCAGGGGACATTGTACCAATGCTGCCTGCTATGTTGGCAGGGGCAGCTGTGGATCAAGGTGAAGGCTCAGCACAACCAGCTGAACCCTATCACACACCTGTTGATCCAATACCATCCACATCTCAACTCCCTCACTCACCTCATACATCACCACTACCTCATTCACCACCATATCAATCACCACCTCATTCACCACCTTAATCATCACCTCATTTTTCACCACCTAGGTCCTATAAAGCACCTCTCCCTGAAGGTAATACATCAGGAAGTGTTAAGGACAATGTGCAACTCAAGGAATTGATGATACTTGTACCTAAGTTGGTGACCAGGATTAATAGTTTGGAGAAAGAATTGAAGGACACCAAACAGACACTAAGGAATTTTGTGCTCAAATTGGTAAAGAAGGTGAAAACTCTGGAAACAGCTTTGAAGAGGAAATCCAAGCAAGTACTCATCTAAATCAGAGGGTGAAGAATCAAAGGATCAGGGGAGGAAGTTTCAGGATATTGATGATGATCCTCTAGTTTTTTTGGTTAGGGAATCCATGAAAGAGAAGTCAACAGATTTTGTCACTCCTGCTAAAGCTTCAGAGGAGGCTCATGAAGAAGAAATCAGTCCTATAATCTTGGAGGCAGCTAAAACATTGTCAAAGGTTGCTTCTCATGGTGTTAGCAAAGAAAAATCAACTGATAAGGGCAAGAGAAGATATCAGTCCTACAATCTTAGAGGCAGCTAAAACATTGTCAAAGCTTGCTTCTTAGGGTGTTAGCAAGGAAAAATCAACTGATAACGGTAAAAGATATAGGAGGAGAGCACGTCAGTGCTAAGATTATTTATAAGCACGCTTGAGATTCTAAAGAAGAGATTAATACTGGTAATTGAAGATGTTAGTACCGGTATGCTAAAGTTTATTCATGGTAAACGGGCTAGAAAACAGGGGCCAAAGGGAAGAAAGGCCCCAATGGTTGAAGAGGACATCCAGCTACCACAAAACCTAAAGAACAATTAAGACAAGAGGAGCTGATTGAAAGAGGCGAAAAATACAAGCTCAAATGGATGAAGAAGATGCTAAGCAGCATTCATTTAAATAAAATGATACCAAAAGAATGGCATAAGAGGAAGAATTAATCAAAAAACCAAAAGAAAATTGAAAGAGCACAAGTTCAATTTGAAGCCAATATTATACTAAAAGAAGATTGGGATACTATTAGAGCTAAGCGAGAAAGCAAATGCAGAGTTTGACAAAAATGTGTAGTGGAAAGGTTTTCCTGAACAAGACTTGAAAAAGAATGTAGATATGGAGAGTGAATCCAAAAAGACACACTTTGCAGAGGCAAGAGCTAAGGAAAAGAGAAAACAAACCCATGACACATCACATAAGATTCTACATGTCACACTATCTTAAGAAACATGGAACTTGGAACTTTCTCAATTAAAGAAGTTGAAGAGATTAGAAGAAGATTTTAGATAAGTTATTTCAACATATGGATACTTTTGTTCCATAAAATACTTGAAGCTACAAAGGCAATATTGACAAGATTAAAAAAAAAAAAAAAAAAAAAAAAAAAAAATGGAGACAAGAGCTTCAGACAAAGACCTCTAGAAAACAAAGATTGAGGATAAAGAAGTCCAGTTATAGGTTAAAAAGTTTGCTGAAGTAAAGAAGAAGAGCATAAAAGAGCAAGAAAAAAAAGAAGCAAAAGGCTAGAAAAAGGTTAAAATGAGTGTTGACAAGAATGCACAAGGAATTAAGAGACTCGATAAGAGGAATCAATTAGAGAAGGCTATGAAATCCTACCCTTTAGATACAAATCTAATGGGTGTGGTAAATTGGATAGATATTTTCAGCAAGGTGAAAGAAGTATTTATCAAGATAATGAGAGCCAATGGAGCTGATACGTCTACATAGCATTTGAGCTATGATTAAAAGATTCACAAGTAGGATCTTATAGAGTTGTCACAAGAGTTGGAAATGCAACAGTATGTTACAAATAGGCCTGAAGATGCTTATGACAGAGTGCTTTGGAGTGATCTCAGGACTATGTTTGATCCACCTCTCAATGAAGATGCTATTTAGAGCTTACCACTTCAACAAAAGATGGTTAGTTGGAGTATTATGATAAATGTGAAGTACATGTTTTACTTTGGAGGCATGCACTATAGATCGTTCGCAGATAGAAATATCCTTTGTCAAAGATGCTTCCAAGTGATGCTGGAAAAAGAAGCTTCTAGATGAGAAAATAATGACGTTTGTTATAAACTTTTTAAAGATGAATGAGAGCAACTGTGACTAAAAGTGATGAAGTTATCAGTAGCAGTGGGCATGTTTTTGGAAACTGTGGACTATTATGGAAGTGAGAAGGGTTTTGGGTGTTACTAACCACCATACACCAAATGGTTTTATCAGTTCACCATGCTTAATAGGCATAAGGACTGGCTAGTCCAAAGCAAACAGCTTTGGTAAAGACTTCTCAAATCCGTTTATGGTTGACAGTTTACCAAAAACTGTATGGTAATCAATGCACCATAGTATTGCACTAAAGTATTTTGGCTGACTCCAGAGAAAAAACGGCTACTTGGTAAAGAGAACTCAATCCGTTGATAAAGCTGATAGTTTTGCTAAAAACTATAAGGTTATCAATGCACCTTGGTTACTTACAATGACACATGTGACTAGTCGATAGCATAAACGGCCATGGTAAAGAGAATCAAATCCGTTGGGATGGCTGGTAGTTTAGCCAAAACATAAAGCCAACTTAGTTGGATGTTGCTGTGTAGCTGTGAAGAGAAGACAAAGACGAAAAGACAAAGTATGATCCGGTTTTTCAAAGAACATCAAACAGATCATCATTCAAGAAATCTAGAGGACTTAAAGACATGCTTGGATACAATTCTCAAAGCCCAAACTGAAGACAACTAAGAAACTTTGAAGTTTAACAAGTGAAGCTTCAAGTATTTAGGGGAAGGATTTAGAATTTGGTATAACAGACTTATTATGTTAGTATTGTGTAAATTCTGCTAGTTACATTTTAGTACTGGTAGAAGGATTTCAATAGTTATAACTGGTATGTTTAAAATAGTTAATACATGCTTATGTAAGAGTTAAGTCTGGCTTACGCAGAAATTAGTTTGAGTTAAAGATCTGCAAGAGATATCTTAGGAAAGGATATGCATAAATTTATACCGGTTTGTAAAGCCCATTAGGGTTTCCTTAGTCTAATAAAGGAACCCTAAGCATAGACCGTAGATATTAGTTTCTACGCAGGATCAATAAGATCGAATAGTAACTCCGAAGTTTTGATAATCTGTAACCAAGGCAGATTCAAAGTTTTTTAATATAAAGTTCTTTTTGTGGTATTTATTATTGTTCTTCTTAGCATTATTGATTAGATAGCATTCCCCGCGAATAAACAATCGTGTTCCCTCATGTGTTTCAATAGGTTGCTTTAGAATTATCTAAAGGCGCAAACACTTTGCCAAGCTTAAGTTTAGATCTATTCAGTAAATCGATCCTGACACATTTATTCAATTCAACAGAAAGATAACTAAACGCTCAAGCATCTACGGTCTTCTAGCCACTTCGCTCTATCTTACACCATTACGCTCACCTAAAGAAAATGATGCTTAAAATGTCAACATAAAGTTGAGCGAGAATCATAGGTTTACGACATACAACAATATCCAAAATAAACTTTCAATTAGCTGCTGCAATTACCAAAACAATTCATGACAACAATTAACAACAACGGGACGGAACGTGCCCACGATCCACAATCATATCAACTACATATGTGCGCTACATGGCCTCATATTAGCTCACGCAGTCTTACCACCGTCACACCTCGTTTTGCATATTGGGATCCACAATACCAAACATATCATATCGCAACACAACGGGACGGAACGTGCCCACGATCCAATACACATAACTACAGCAAGCTTAAAAACATTTTAACACGACAACAAGACAAGCATCATTCTCACCCTAAAATAACATGAGAAAAAGGGGCTATGAAACTCACCTTTGCTTAGCTTTCCAAAAGATTCCAACAATAAGCTTCACAAACAACTAGCACAAATCTATACAACAAAATAACTCGTGTTACACGCTACTAAGCCAAAAGCTTAATGCACATGTAACAATCATATGATGGACATCTAAGGTGTTTTATTAACCCCATGGGTCACCCCGACACCATACCCAACTTAAACCACTCCATTAACAAGTTTCACTAGTTAGTCACAATTTGTTCAAAACTGCATAATTTTAACATGACTTCACGTACTCAAAACCTCTACTTACTGACCTCCATAATTCATACCAAAAATCACCTATGTTCATTTATGAGTATGTTAACTATCTCATGATTCCCAAGAGCAATTTACATGCACAAGTACTCCTAAGAAAATCAAACTTCAAAACAGTCCTTATTCGGATCTGATTGCACACTAAAAAGTTTAGATTTAAAAATCATACTTAGACTCCAAATCAGAAGCTCTACTTTGGGGGATTTATAATAAACACATAGAACTTAACTTCTGCTGAAGGTCTAAGCTAGATTCGAATTTTAAATGGGGGTTTTATACCTCATAATCTGACCTAAATCTGACCCGTATTTACTGCTTTGACAACTTTTATTACAAACAACGTTTGAATGACTTCCCGACCTCAAAAACCATCGAGGCCAGATGTTATGAAAACTAGACTCTCTGAGCTACGTTATAGACATAGGAAACTTGACAAAAGCTATCACCATCATTTAGATAATGGCCGAACAACACAGCCCTAATTCTGCCTTAATCTAAATCAAATTCTAACGCGAATTAAGTTTAACCAATTACATCCATAAGCTTCTAATTAAACACTTATCATTATAACATGATTATTATATCATTTATTACTGATCTTAATGAACCCTAATTATTTTATTTATAGATAAGGTCTAATTAGAGTTTGTTTCCTTTTAAAACTCCCTTTTTTTCTTTTCTTTCCCTTATCCGACCGAATGGCATTTTTTTATTAAGTAATTACTTAATTATTAACATTACCTTAAGTTTTTATAAAAACCTAAGCTTATTTGCACATACCTTTTTGCGTAAACGCACCAATTAATGATAGATAAGATCTAATTAGAGTTTGTTTCCTTTTAAAACTCCATTTTTTCTTTTCTTTCCCTTATCTGGCCGAATGGCATCTTTTCCTTTTTTTTATTTTTTTTATTTATTAATTAATTACTTAATTATTAACATTACCTTAAGTTTTTATAAAAACCTAAGCTTATTTGCGTATACCTTTTTGGTCAAACGCAATTTACTAGACTTTTAAAAATAATTAACTTTTATCTTTATTAAACCTAAACATTCCAAAAATAGAAGAAATTTCATTCTTTCATATCCTTACCACTAAACAACTTAATCTCATCCTAATATTCTAACACATAAATTACATATATGTTATAATTACTTACGCAAATTATCGCGAAACCGCTTCATTCACGAAAAACATTTCCTTGTCAACTAAAAGTGACACGAATGAACTCACAAAATCCACATAAATCATCCTAGTGAGACGGATCGACGCTCAATGGATTCTGATTATCAAATCTTACAAACCAAAAAACACATAGACACGTATAACAAATTAAACACTATCCCAGACATTGCAACAGATCCATAAGTCAAACTAATAGTTTGCACTAACCTTGCTCAAGTCATGGTTGTCAAATAAACCTCTCTGTGTTGTTGTCTCATCTGTTAAATTATTGTTATCTTGTCATGATTATGATCACCATTTTGGTAAAAACCCACATGAAAATACCATGAATAAAAAAAAAAAAATATTCTAATAAGCAATGAGATGACAAGAAAATTATGAATTAAATTATCATGACAAGTAACGTACGAAAATAAAATTTAACGAATCCTGAATACACGAACACGAGAAAATATACATAAAAATAAAAACTATACTTTTATTTGGGACTTATGAAAATTTCGGTATTCACAAGGAAAGAAAAGGCCCATGTTTAATTTTTAAAGACCAAAGCCAGGTCATAATTATAACTACAAGAAAACTAGGGTTTTATCTCATTTAAATTGTTACAAGATATAAAAAACAAGAACACCCTTAAAAAAATTCTACAAGCCGCGTCACACAAGGGAAAGAAGGAGAGAGATTTCAATTTTTGGTTTGTGAGATCTATGTTTTTCATCTATATTCCAATCCTCGATTAATCCCGTCATTGGTACGTGTAAAAACCTTTATTTTCTTTTCTTGAGGTTGTGTTTATACACATTGAATTGGCAAGAAACCTTAATAGATTATCAAATGGAAATGATATGATTATTCATGAAATAATACAGATATATATGTTAAGTGGTGATGTTTAAATATATACCATGCAATGAATCAAGATTTATGTGATTAAATGATTTTCGGCTTATATATGGGATTTTATGGCTTAAAATATTTTCGGCTTATATTAGGGCTTATGGCTTAAATGATTTTCGGCAACTTATGTTGTGGGATCATGCGGGTATTTTTAATAATAACTAGTGACCGTCGAGAATTTATATAAATACTTAAGTGTCTTTTCAACCCTAACTATTAATTAAATTACATTTTTTAAACCTAAACTTCCAAAGTATTGCAATATTGACCGACTAATTTATTGAAATGACACTTTAGACCCTTTTAATTTGTATATTAATTACAGGTACTTACCCTTAAAGGTTTATTGAAATGACCCTTATATCTTTATCCGTTATGTAATTTCTATTAACCATCCATATTATTCATAAAGTTGAACATTTAAGTTAATAATTAATTACCAATTGTAACTTAAGTGTACTAAATAACATTTAAGTCTTATAATTAATTACCAATTGTAACTTAAGTGTACTAAATAACATTTAAGTCTTATAATTAATTACCAATTGTAACTTAAGTGTACTAAATAACATTTATGTCCCTTAATTATAATTAATCACTAAATATACCCTAAGGCATAATAAGTTACATGATTTAACTAAATTATGATATATTATAAGTACGAATTCAAAATGCTAATATTGGAAACCTGCTATATTTTTAGAAAGTTACTTTTTATAGAAACCTGCTTATTTGGAGAAACTTACTAGGAAAGTACTACTTTTAGAATACCAAGTATACAAGATACAAATCATGAATACAACAATCCAAAGATAACATACAAGTTATACCAATATAGGAAAGTTACCAAAAATAGATTGTTACTAAATATAGAAGAACATAATCATGCAACAAGTAACTTATACAAGCTCTGTATCAATGTAGCCGTGTGAAGACAGAGTGATATCTTTCTATTTCTTCCTTTCATGCTTTCATTGTCCAGAGGTACGGATATTCTGTCCTTTTCGAAAGGACACTTCTTTTCTTCATGTTTCATTTTCCCAGAACTGCTATGCTTCCCCATTTTCTATGCCATGACGTACATTGTTTACTATGATTGAACATGTTTCATTCATGACCTATTTCATTGCACGTGCTATATATTATGCTGATGACCATGATTTACACGATTTTACACTAGCTATGATTTTGTGTGGTACCATGACCTTGACACATGAGGCCGTCTGTATCTGACTCTTTCGCGTGGACGTGATTTCAGCGGCGTCCCATTTCATGTTACACGTTATATTTCATGTTTGGCCCATTATTATTCAGGGGCGTGATGGGTGAATCCTAGTTTACATGTTTATAAGTTTTTATTTATATTATGTTTAATAAAATATATGAAAATAAAATAATTTAATGTATATAAATAATAAAATTAATTGTGTATGTAATGAATGAAAATGTATAATAAATATATCATGTTTTAAATAATATTTTTATATTAAATATTAATATATGATATGATAAAAATTGTTATTTATTTTTTTTGTTAAAATAATTTATTATATGTTCTTTTTATAATTTAAAGTAATTTAATAATATAATTAATAATTTTATATGTAAATATTTAATATAAATTTCAAAAATTATTATTAAATTTAAATGTATTTATTTAAATTTTGATAATTAATAATTATTAATAAATAAAAAAATATGTTATAATAGTATTGGTATATGTATGTATAAAATAAGAATATGAGACTTATATAAAATCTAATTTTTTATATAATTAATTATTATTTTAATGCTAATGGTTTTATGTGATAAATATGTTATATAATACCTTATTAAATAATATTTAAAATAATATAAATGGTGATTTGGTTGGCTCTGTGTGCTCTACATCCCTTCACATTGGAGTGATCCTTCCACCCATTTCTTATAAGAGGTCACCCCTTAGTTCAGGTTGAGGCATCCCCTCTACTTTATGCATGTATGACCGTTATATATCGATGTATGTATTATTGGGCTCGTAGGGCCAAATCCTTTATTATTATGTTATGCTACCTATGTTATTCCATTATACGTTTTACAATCCCTTAACAACCATGCTTTAAATGTACATTCCTATCCTCTTGCATCTTTTACTCCATATTATCCCATGTTTACATGTTTCACACTTAGTTTCTCACGATGTATGTTCCTCAGTTCCCTCATGAAACAATTATGACATTTCATGATATTTCTTACTTATAATAGCCAGACTTTACATTTTCCCACTTTCCTCCATATACTCTTATGTATGTTTTCATGAATACTTATCTCTACTTCCATGATTTTATGATTTACAAAAATTGTCTTTCACCTCTTTTTATCCATTGTTTTTTTTTTTTTTTGCCTTGCTCCCTCTGCGCCCTCGCCCCACCCCATGATGTACCCTTCAATTTTCCACAAACATATGATATCATACAAAGACATCTTGTACCCATGTTAATTTGTTTTCCTTATGGTTACTTTTCTTCTCATGACTTATCTTACAGATTCTCTCATGCACACTGACGGATTCATATTCGCTGCTTCATTTTATTTATTCATGATTATACCTATCTTTACTGTATATTTTATCCGTTCCACTGAGAATTCATGCTAAGCCGTATTTCTTTTCATGTTTCTTACGGCTGTACATGGCATGGGATTTGGGCAAAAAAGGGTTAAGCTTAGATGAGAAGCTACCTTTAGATTACTTTCTTTTCAGTTATGTACAGTCTATTTTCTGATAGGGGACCGATGTTGATTCCGGTTTCCCGACTGTAGGGTTGTATTCCTTTTATTGTGCTTTGATTTGACACCCTGATTTTGATGTTTCGGCCCTCCTTCTATAGAGGGGGCGTTATAATTATGGTTAGTGCCAGTTTCGACCTGAGGCTTAAATCATGGGACCTGTGTGAGGATTGGGTAGACAAATTAGGTTCTTCCATGATCGACAAAATTTCTTTTTCACTTTTTGATCTCCAAAAAACCGTTTATAGGTATCCTTTTACCTTCGATGATATCAGAGGCTATCCCTCGTTACCGATTATTGAACTCACTACGGCCATTCAAGCAGCCGTACAGCTCCTGCTCCTCAGATCGTGAATAAGGTTCGCGGAAGAATTCGGGATGGTATTGGACACCAGTTTAATGTTTCAAGGTGAGAATCCTACACCAGGTCACTATCCACAAAAAACGTTGGTTTGATACGTTTAACTAGCAAAATCCCATTTCATTCGGATAAGCGCAGTAGAGCTCATAAGGACGCAGAGAATCGGATATTCATTAGAGGAGATTTTAATGTTTTCTAGACAAGGTGGTTTTTGTGTATAGTTTGAAGTCCGACGAGTTAGCTTGGTGGAAGGCCTATGAGCAGACTAAGAAATTCCGTTGGAGTTTTCACAAATCTATCCTCGGACCATTCATGTGCATTCTGTTCATCGATATTGCTCAGGTTTGTGATGTTGCTAATATCTTGGAAAATATTCTACATGACACGGCTGAGTTATGATGGGTCTGGAGCAATTCAGGGAAGAAGTAAAAATTTCAACAAAATTAAAATGATGCGTCCCGTATTCCATGACTTCACCATATTCCATGTCCTTTACTCCCTTATCTTATAGATCATGCACCACTCGACCATATTTCTGATATAAGAATGGAGATGGTAGCAACTCCGGTCACCCAGCAGGTACTGTTCAGAGTCACGATCAGATAACAATGTCAGGATTGACATGCAAGACGTATAAGTAAACAACCACGTAAAACGACAAATTTCTTTTATATTTTTTTAGTCTTCACGTTTGGTAAACTGATTTAAATCTAGACAATAACAAGAACTCAGGAATGGACGCGAGCAGAGGAACAGGAGTTGTAGGTCCAATCCGACGGTTGTATTCTGTACTTTGACTTAATTTACAAGGTTTATTTTTCCTTACTTCACAAGGACTCAGGTCTTCAGGTATATTACTTAAATAGATTCCCAGTAATCCAGGGTATTCCCTAGAGTTTTTGTTCCATCCTGTTTATGCAAATGTGGTCCGTAGAGACTCAGGAGAGTGGTCGTCATGCTGCCAGGAAATTGCTTCAAGTCGGCCAGACTGGCCACCTCCTCGAAGATGACAAGAAGGACACTGCGACAAGTACATCTGGTCACGCTGATAAGGAAACCAGATGCATTCGGCCGTGTCTTTGCAATTACGCAGAATCAGACCACTGATATCTCAAGTACCATCACTGACGCATCACTTATCTTGGAACTGCAGTGTTTGTTTTAACTGATAACGATTATGAAGCATTCCATTACTCTACCACGTTTATCTCATTGTATCACAATGTCACCTAATTTCATGTCCTTGTTTCATGTTATCCACGCCCATGAAAAAACTTCGCTCATAATATCCATGTGTATAGAGGTCTTTATCTACTGTTGATGACAAGATCCGTCCTATTAACGCACTTTCTCTAAACATGTGCGTATTTCATGTGATTCTAAGTATTAGAATGTGGAAAAGGCGCACTAGCTACATTTAACTCATCAACTTATTATCGTATTATGTTCAGTGTATTCGTACTTTTGAATTCATCTATCATGGTTTTCGACCGGGAAAAGTATTGAGAAAATCATTTGTTTTATAAAAGTTAATTTCTACCTTGTAAGCATGTGTACCTTACTATCTCTATAGCCTGTAAAAGTTTTCTAACTACATTTTCAGGCACGACTTCTCACGTTCCTTCTAATCATGATCAGCCGTTTATTTCTGAATTCGGATGTGTTTTCAGAAGAACTTCAGGAATATCTTCTATCGCGACGTCGAGTCCGTCATTTAGTTGCTTCCGGAAAAGCAACAAAGCCGATTGCAGAAACTCCCTATCGCTTATTCACTAGGTAAGTGGTAGGAGTTAAAAGATTTAAGTTACAAGAGTATGTTAGGACAAGGTTTTTATTCGCACAAGTGTATCACTATGGGAGTATCAGTTCGGTTGTCAAAGAAGAAGGACGGTAGCATGAGATTATAATCGACTACCGTAAATTTGAACAATGCCTGATCATTCATCCGTCATCGTTATTTTTCCCTCTACGTATTGTTAATTATTTGATCAACTCGCGGTGCTAAACACTTTTCCAGAGTGAATTGAGATTGGTTATCATCGGTTATGAGTAAAAAGAGTAGGACGTTCCAGACTGCCTTTCATACACGTTATGGTCCTTATAAAATTTTGATTTTCCATGTTTCAGCGATAATTTATGGGGTTGGTCGATAATCGCGTTTTCATAAATTCTTAGACAAGTTCGTCATCGTTACTCATTAATGTCATTCTGATACTCCACTAAATCAAATGAGGAAACACGAAGGAACCATACTTTGCACTGTTTTACAGATTTTTCAACAAGGGAAATTGAATACCAAGTTTTCCAGTGCAAGTTCTGGTTGAGTAAAGTGGTATTCCTTAGGTCATGTTGTTCCACAGAAGGAATTGCTATGGGTCCGGCGAAAGTTAAGATGCTCATAAATTGGCCTGATGATCGACGTTGAGACGAAGCACGCAGTTTTCTGAAGTTAGCTGTCATTATCACAGCGTTGTTAAGGTTCTCACGGTTGGCCTTACCCTTGACTAACTTACGCGAAAGGATGAGAAGTTGTATGGATCGAAGAGCGAGCGAAAGATCTTTGTTGTAAGAACGTACCGCCAACAATTAATTCCACCGCCCTATTCTTACTCTTCCATCTGATTCAGATGGATGTCAGATTTTCAGAAATGATTCCTTAATAAGGGCAATTGATTGTACACTCATGCAGCATGGGGAAGAAATTTCCTATGTTTCACGTCAGCTAAAGCCCTAAGAAATGGACCATCATACTCATGATCTGGAAACTAGAAACTGTTGTTTTCACACCACAGGTTTGGAGATACTATTCTATGGCAAGTCATGTGACACTGTTACCGATCATACGAGCCCAATATTTCTTTATCATTATTTCGAACAATTATTCATTCTCTTCCAATTTGTCAAGATTATGTGATAGTGAAATTGCAAGATATTCCAGCAAGGAAGAGGTGGGATGCACGGTATCCGTCAGTGATGATTGTAAACCGCTAAGGATCCACGTTTTCACAATTTCGTTTCTGGGAATTTCATACTGTCAGGATGGTTTACCAACAGCTTTGTAGACATTAAGTTTACAGCAAATTATCTTTTTTCTTGAAAGTATCGCCTACATAGTGGAGACATACGTTTGGTAGCACGGACACGTTTTGTTTCACAGACCATTCGAAAATTTCGACCGCGTTGTTTAGATTTTTATCGTTTGGCGTTATCTCCTCGCTATCATACGTTCATGATGTATTTAACGTGTTGTGTTCAAAGTCACAAGTTCTTCCTTTCACGACTATTTCTTATCCACCTTAACGATCAGATTATGAGGCTCTCTCACCTTAATGAACCAGAAGCTATTCTAAATTGTCAAGACAGGAGTCATGAGGAACAAGACGATCCCTTTCGTTGAAAATTTCTTGGAGGATCATTTCTTTTCGTCCATGTCAGTTATTTATGTTTCTAATTCGAGACGAATTATTTCTTTAAGAGGGTAAGTGTGTAAAACCCAATGAAATTACATGAATAAAAAATAAAAAAAAAAAATTCTAATAAGCAATGAAATCGACAAGAAAACTTATGAATTAAATTCTCATGACAAGTAAGAACGTACGAAAATAAAATTTACGATATCTATGAATACACGAACACGCGAATAAGACATAAAATTAAAACACTATACTTTTATTTCTGGATGATGAAATTTCGGTATTCACAAGGAAGAAAGGCCCGTTGTTAATTTTAAAGCCAAGGCCCCAGGTCCTAATTATAACTACAAGAAACTAGGGTTTTTTATTCCATTTAATTGTTACAAGAATTAAAATACAAGAAACCCTAAAAAAATTCTACAAGGCCATGGCGGCATACAAGAGAAAGAGGAGGCGATTTCAATTTTTTGTTCGTGAGATCCTAGTGTTTATCATCTATATTCAATCTCGATTAATCCCCGTATGGTACGTTGTTAAAAACTTTATTTTCTTTCTTGTGGTTGTTTTATACAATGAATTGGGCCAAGAAACTTAATAGATCTATCATATGAAATGATATGATTATTCAAGAAATATTACAAGAATTATGTTAAGTGGTGATGTTTAAATAATTATACCATGCCATGAATCAGATTATTTGATTTAAATGATTTTCGGCTTATAAATCCCCACCAT
Source organism: Tanacetum coccineum (assembly GCA_026074375.1). Lineage (NCBI taxonomy): Eukaryota > Viridiplantae > Streptophyta > Magnoliopsida > Asterales > Asteraceae > Tanacetum > Tanacetum coccineum. Next base: position 17,126 of record BQNB010063694.1, on the reverse strand, counting down.
ATGATTATGGCTTAAATATTTTCTGGGCTTATATTATGGGCTTATGCTTAAATGATTTCTGGCAATATGTGTGGGAATATGACGGGTATTTTTTAATAATAACTGTGACGTCTGAGAATTTATATAATTACTTTTAAGTTGTCTTTTCAACCCTACTTTAATAAATTCCATTTTAAAACCTTAAACTTCCAAGTAATGCCAATATTGACCCCTAATTTATGGAAAATGACATTTCGACCCTTTAATTTGTATTAATTACAGGGTATTCCCTTAATGGTTATAGACATGACCATTATATCTTTAAGTTAATTAATTTTATTTAAACATCCATATTATCATAACGTTGACATTTTAAGTCTTATTATTAATTACCCATTTGTAACTTAAGTGTACTAAATACCATTTAAGTCTTTTATTAATTACCAATTGTAACTTAGTGTACTAAAATAACATTTTAAGTCTTTATAAGTAATTACCAATTGTAAACTTACTGTGTACTAAATAACATTTTATGTCCTTAATTCTAATTAATCACTAAATATACACTAAGGCATAATAGTTTACATGATTTTAAACTAAAGTTGATATATTATAAGTACGAATTCAAATGCTAATATTGGGAACCTGCTATATTTTGGATAGTTACATTTATAGGAAACATGCTATTTTTGGAAATTACTAAGGAAAGTACTAACTTTTAGAATACAGTATAACAAGATACAAATCATGGAAATACAACAATCAAGAAACTACAAGTATACCAATCAAGGAAAGTTCACAAAAATAGAAAAGGTACTAACTATTAGAAGGACTTAAATCATGCACAAGTAACTATAAGGCTCTTTATCATGTAGCCGTGTGAAGACAGAGTGAGAGCTTTCTATTTTTCCTTTCAATGGCTTATTGTCCAGGTACGGATTTCTGTCCTTTCAGAAAGGACACTTCCTTTGCTTCATGATTATTCTCCCAGAACTGCTATGCTTCCCCATTTCTATGACCATGATTCATCGTTTGTTTTACCATGATTCTTACATGATTTCATTTCATGACTAGTTCCATTGCCGAGACTGATATATATATACATGACCATGATTTTACACGATTTCCACCTAGTCATGGATGGTACCATGACATGACACATGAGGCCACCTGTGTTTGACTTTCGCGTTCTGAGAGTGATTTCACGCGGCGTCCCATTTATGTTTACACGTTATATTCATGTTTGGCCATTATTATTCAGGGTGCGTATGGTGTGCATCCTAGTTTACAAGTTTTACGTTTTATGGTGATTGGTTGGTGTGTGCTTACATCCATTCACATTGGAGTTGATCCCTCCACATTTCATTATAAGAGGTCATCCCCGCTTAGTACTTGTTGGAAGCGAGGGGGGGCCAAAATCCCATCTACTTCTATGCTGTATGCAGTTTATGTTTCTGTATTGATTATAATGGGCTCGTGGGCAATCCTTATTATTATGTTATTGGCTACTATGATATTCCATTATACGTTACATTCTTAACAACATGCTTTACATGTTCATTGCCTAATTCCTCATGACATCTTTTAACTCCATATTATCCATGTTTACATGTTTCACACTTAGTTTCTACGATGTATTTTCCTCAGTTCCACTCATGGACAATCTATGACTGTCATGATATTCTTATCTCATAATATCCAGACTTTGTCATATTACACTTTCCTATAATCTTTAGTCGGTTTTCATGGTCTCACTTACTCTATATTTCCCATGACTTTTATGATTTACAAAAAGTCTTTAACATCCATTTTTACCATGTTTTGCTGCTCCACAGTTTCCCATGATGTACCACTTCATTTTCCACAACCATATATGATATCATACGACCTCTTGTACCCTATGTTAATTTATGTTTTCCTATGTTACTTTTCTCTCATGACTTATCTTACAGATTCTTCTCATGGCACAGACTTTCATATTCGCTGCTTCAGTTTATTTTATTCATGATTGTATACTATCTTCTGTTATCATTTATCCGTTCTGAGCAATTATGCTCAGCGTATTTCTTTTCATGGTTTCTTTCGGCAGGTACATGGCGATGGGATTTGGCAAAAAAGGGTGAAGTTTAGATTTTATGTTATTTTGCCTTGCTAGGTCGTTGTATAGGCATGTTAAGTATTAGGGGTTTTCCCCGCTAGCATAGCCTTAGATCTTTTGTATTGTATTTTGTGTACCAAAAACTATTTCATGTAAAATTTTCCAAGTTATGAATGAAATAGATGTGTTATGTTGTACTATATACCTCTCTTATGTTGTTGTCTCATCTGTAAATTATTGTATATCTTGTCATGATTATGACCTCACGTTTTGTCTCTTGTGATTTTGACGAATCATGGCACCTGCGACAAGACGAGGACCAAATACCCCTCCTAACAACACCAACCCAAACAACATGACTCCAGAATCCGTCCAAGCTATGATTGATCAAGCTCTTCTGTGAAACTCCACTAATGGAGATGGAAGCCACAGTTCATACGAGGATAACCGAAGGAATGTGTAAACTGCGCGCCCTTGTTTCTACGCTGACTTCATGAAATGTTAACCTTTGAATCTTAAAGGAACTGAAGGCGTGGTCAGTTTAACTCGGTGGTTGTGCTATTGAAAATCAGGTTAAGTTTGCCACATGCACGCTGTTAGGGGCTGCTTTGACTTGGTGGAATGGTCAGATAAGATCCTTAGGTCCTAATGCATATTCAATGACTTGGGAAGTGCTCAAGAAGAAAATAATGGACAAGTATTTGTCCGCAGGGTGAAATCAAGAAACTAGAAATCGAGTTGTGGAACCTAAAGGTCAAAGGGAACGATGTTCCAACATACACTGAACGTTTCCAAGAGCTAACCCTGATATGTACCAAATTTTTTGCTAATGAAACTAAGAAGATTGACAAGTACATCAGTGGACTCCCTGATAACATTTATGGAAGTGTCAAGTATTCCAGACCCAAGATGTTGGATGAGACTATTGAGTTGGCCAACGACTTTATGGAGCAGAAACTCCGCACCTATGTGGAAAGGCAGCCTGACAACAAAAGGAAGGCTGATGATTCAACCAGAAACAACCATGGTCATCAACAACAACCCTTCAAGAGGCAAAATGTCGCCAAGGTCTACAATATGGGGACAGGTGAAAAGAAGCCGTATGGGGGATCTTTTCCCAAGTGCACCAAGTGCCAATTTCACCACAATGGCCCGTGTACTCAGAAGTGCCACAAGTGCAATCAGGTAGGGCACTTTGCCCGCGACTGTAGGAGTTCTGGTAACACAAATGTTGCTAATACTCAGAAGGGCAATGGGGTATATCCCAAAGGAAATGGTTGTTTTGAATGTGGAACTTCAGGACACTTCAAGAAGGATTGTCCAAAGTTGAAGAATAAGAATGAGGGAAGTGTAAATGCACAAGGCTGGGTGTATGCAGTTGGGAATGCGGAAAAGAAAGGAAATGCATCGAGGGACCCGGACTCCAATGTCGTCACGGGTACGTTCCTCTTAAACAACCGCTATGCATCTATCTTATTCGACACTGGTGCCGATAGAAGCTTTATATCTACTGCATTTAGTTCCCTGATTAACATCGCCCCAACTCCATTAGAAAATAGTTATGACGTCGAATTAGCTAACGGGAAAATAGTCGAGATAGACACTATTGTACGGGGTTGCAATTTAAATTTCTTAAATCATCCGTTCAACATAGATCAAATGCTCATAGAACTGGGTAGTTTCGACGTTATTATCGGCATAGATTGGTTAAGAAGGTATCACGCCGTGATCGTGTGTGATGAGAAACTTGTTCGAGTTCCCTATGGGAATGAAACCTTGATTTTTCGTGGTAACGAAAGTAACGACGGGAGAGAATCTCGGTTGACCATTATCTTATGTTCAAAGGCTCAAGAGTACATGGCAAAAGGATGTCAGATCTTTTTGGCACAGATATCCGCCAAGAAAGAGGAGGACAAGTCGGAAGGAAAGCAACTTAAAGACGTACCAATCGTCCAGGATTTTCCTGAAGTGTTTCCCGAGGACTTGTCGGCTCTTCCTCCGGCTTGACCAGTAGAATTCTAGATCGACTTAATTCCAGGAGTCGCGCCCGTAGCTCGAGCACCGTATCGATTAGCACCGTTCAAAATGAAGGAATTGTCGGAACAACTACAAGAGCTTTTCGACAAGGGCTTCATAAGACCTAGTTCCTCACCATGGGGAGCCCCGGTCTTGTTCGTTAAAAAGAAGGATGGGTCATTCAGGATATGCATTGACTACCGGGAGTTAAATAAGCTGACAGTGAAGAATCGTTATCCACTCCCGAGGATCGACGATTTATTTGATCAACTCCAAGGATCCAGCATTTACTCCAAGATAGACTTGAGATCAGGTTATCACCAGCTTAAAGTACGAGAACAAGACATCCCAAAGACAGCATTCCAAACTCGGTATGGTCATTATGAGTTTCAGGTTATGCCATTCGGGCTAACAAACGCACCTGCGGTATTCATGGACCTTATGAATCTAGTGTGCAAGCCCTACTTGGATAAGTTCGTAATTGTCTTCATTGATGACATACTTATTTATTCAAAGGGCAAGAAAGAGCACAAAGAACACCTCAATGCAATTTTGGAATTACTTAAGAAGGAGAAGCTATATGCCAAGTTTTCAAAATGTGAATTTTGGATCCCGAAGATACAATTTTTCGGTCACGTCATTAATAGCAGAGGCATATATGTGGATCCAGCCAAAATAGAATCTATCAAGAATTAGGCATCTCCTAAGACACCGACGGAGATCCGCCAATTTTTAGGTCTTGCTGGTTACTATCGAAGGTTCATTAAGGGATTTTTGAAGATTGATAAATCAATGACTAAGCTCACTCAGAAAGGAGTCAAGTTCGATTGGGGTGAAAAGGAAGAGAACGCTTTTCAGTTAATAAAGCAGAAGTTGTGCAGTGCTCCAATTCTGGCTTTACCTGAAGGAAGTGAAGACTTTGTGGTCTATTGTGATGCTTCACACAAGGGTTTAGGCGCTGAGTTGATGCAGAGAGAGAAGGTGATTGCCTATGCTTCTCGACAATTAAATATTCATGATAAGAACTACACCACTTACGATTTAGAACTTGGATCAGTGGTGTTTGCTCTAAAGATATGGAGACATTATCTATAAGGAACCAAATGCACCATGTTCACCGACCATAAAAGTCTACAACACATTCTTGACCAAAATGAGCTTAACATGAGGCAGCGTCGCTGGCTAGAATTGCTGAGTGATTACGATTGTGACATTCGTTATCACCCGAGGAAGGCAAACTTAGTGGTCGATGCATTGAGCCGTAAGTAACAGATTGAGCCATTGCGGGTTCGAGCCTTAATTATGACTATTGGCTTGGATCTTCCCAAATGAATACTAGAAGCTCAGATCGAAGCCCTGAAACCAGAGAATCTTGAGAATGAAGACGTAGGTGGTGTGATCAGAAAGGATATACCTAAGGAAAAGTTGGAACCACGCGCCGATGGAACCTTATGTTTAAATGGCAGAAGTTGGTTACCTTGCTACGGTGACTTAAGATCCGTGATTATGCATGAATCCCATAAGTCAAAATATTCTATCCATCCCGGTTCTAAAAAGATGTACCAAGACATGAAAAAGCTATATTGGTGGCCCAATATGAAAGCTGACATCACCACATATGTTAGCAAGTGCTTGATGTGTGCAAAGGTCAAGGCCGAACATCAAAGGCCATCAGGACTGTTAGTACAACCAGAAATACCCGAATGGAAGTGGGATAATATCATGATGGATTTTATCACCAAGCTTCCGAAGTTGTCACAAGGTTTTGACACCATCTGGGTGATTGTGGATCGACTCACAAAATCTGCTCACTTCTTGCCAATAAGGGAAAATAATCCATTGGACAAGTTGGCAAGGTTATACCTGAACAGGATAGTAGCAAGATACGGAATACCTGTTTCAATCATATGTGATCGTGATGGGAGGTTCACATCAAACTTCTAGAGATCATTTCAGAAAGCTTTGGGTACAAACCTGAGTATGAGCACCGCATATCATCCAGAAACCGACGACTAGAGCAAGAGGACTATTCAAACTCTCGAGGACATGCTACGTGTTTGCGTGATTGATTTTGGCAAAGGCTGGGTCAAGCATTTGCCATTAGTTGAATTTTCATATAACAACAGTTATCACGCTAGCATAAAGGCCGCACCTTATGAGTCAATTTATAGCCGAAAATGTCAATCACTTGTGTGCTGGGCCAAAGTTGGCGAAGCTCAACTGACTGGTCTAAAAATGATCCAAGAAACAACAGAAAAGATTGTCCTAATCAAGCAGAGAATTCAAGCTGATCAGGATCGACAAAAGAGCTACGCTGATTTAAAGCAAAAGTCGATTGAGTTTGAAGTTGGGGATAGAGTTATGCTCAAGGTCTCGCCTTGGAAAGGGGTTGTACGATTCGGTAAGCGGGGAAAGTTGAACCCAAGATATGTCAGACCTTTCAAGGTGTTAGCCAAGGTTGGGAAAGTTGCTAACAGGCTGGAACTTCCTCAAGAGTTGAGCCGGGTTCACCATACTTTCCATGTGTCTAATCTAAAGAAATGTTATGCTGACGAACCATTATTCATGCCGTTAGAAGGAATTCACATTGACGATAAGCTCCAGTTTGTGGAAGAGCCCGTTGAAATCATGGAACAGGAGATCAAACGATTAAAGCAAAGCTGGATACCATTGGTTAAGGTTTGTTGGAACTTTAGGAGAGGTCTTGAGTTTACCTGGGAACGTGAAGATTCGTTCAAACAGAAATACCCACAGCTTTTCACAAACCGGGCTTCGTCATCCACTACAAGGTCTAAAGCTTTGAGGACAAAGCTCTTTTAATGGGTGGAGACTGTAACATTTCTCAATTTTAGGTCATTTTATGACTCCTATTATTCGTCATTATTTATTTTGGTCCGATATACGTTTACTTTTAAGCTAAATCACGTAGACTAGAAATAATCATTTAACGTAAACGGTCACCAAATAAATTAAGGTTTACATCAAGCAAGTGTTAAGTAATTATTAGGAAGATAATTATTGACTTTGCGCATTTTATTTTTATTGGTCACGTAAAAGGGTTACGTTTTGCAATAAAATGCATTTAGACACACCTTAGAAATACCTAGACTTACCTAGACTCAAACCAATACCCACTTTTAATACTTAAAAACAAAATTTATGAAATTCTTGTGTTAATAAGCCACTAGGGCCAAATATGGGTAAGGATAACCCAAAAGAAAATTTTCCCATACGCTTATATCAACTAGAAAATCTCCTAATGATCCCTAAGTACTTATACAACCCATATTTAATTAAAACATGTACTAAGTGTCTCTACTTATCTCATTACACAATGGTTAATTACCATTTGACTTCTCCTTTACCCCCTTGATGTCGCGGCAATGACCAAACCCACATACAAAACCATAAGATTTTATAATCTTGGCAAATCATGTACAAATATTAAGTAATTAAGAGATGTACTTGGGTGGTTTAGCAAGAAACCATTTGAGGCTAACTAAAAACCTCCAAACCGCCACTTAGGGCTCGTTTTTGGTTAAGACACAGACTAGAAGAGCTAACTAGATCATAAGCCTATATATACTCACTCTCATTGACACTTAACACATTTCCTAAACTCACAAACTCTCTCACAAGCTAAACCATCCTCATTTCTTGTTCTTACATTCGAGTCATACATAAACCAAACCCATACACACTCTTATTTCATTTCTAAGGATTCAAGGTGCACTATGTTTACATACGAGAGAATTAGGATGAGTATATAAGCTAAGGATTCGGGTATTCTAAGCTTTGGAGCTTTCGGGTTGTTATACAATTAGGTATAACACATTTGGGTTGTCTTCTTAACTCAAACCAAGCTCTAGGACTATTGTAAGTCATGATCTAAGCCTTACATATCATATCTCATTCGTTGTTCTTCCTAACTAGTTATATGAGTCACGTAAATTGGTAATTAACCAACCTACGTGAGCATGAACGTGCATGGTTTAACATATGCATGTTTCACGCATATATTATGTGTACAAATGATCTTTTGTGGTGCTAACATGTGTAACATGTATAAAGCTTGTTTAAATATCAAGCTAGGTCTTAAACGGGTTCACTAAATTAATATAATGGGAACCATTGTGATTAATTGCTCGTTTGTACAAAATATAAGAAAACTATATGTTAACTTTCCATAAGAACGTGATGTCTCGGCTTAGGAATGAATGTAAGAGCTAATAAGAAAAATGCATGTTGTGAAACACGAGTAATAATTGCTTATCGAGTGCTTATTAAAAGGATAAGAGTCCTAGAACCTAATAGGTAAGCCAAATGGCCACTTTCAGGTCACATTGGGCTAGACAGCCCACTATAGGGCCCAACAGGCCCAACAGGCCATGGAGGTAGAGTCCACGGCTTATTAATGAGCTCCACGAGCTTATTGAGGGGCTAAATATGCTTATTGAAATTTCACAAACCTTAATACACCATAGAAACCAAACCAGACCCTTGTTAGGCTCGACAACCCATTACCATAGCCAATTCAAGTCCAATAAGCCACAATAAGCTTAAACAGCTTATTGGTGAGCTCATACAGTTTAATAGGTTTAATGGACTTAGAAAATAGCTAATGGACCTTAAGTGAATAAGCCTAAAGGCTTAAGGGGCTTATTGAACTCTTAATGGGCCTAAAAGCCCATTAACGAGATTATTTGCTTATTGAATAAGCCAAACAGTAAACAAGCCTTAAGTGCTTAATGAGATAAGAAAATAAGAGGGATCATATGAGAAACCTTTTTTGTTCCTTTTGGTTTAGAGTTGATGGGCTAACAAGCCCAACAAGCTTGAATAAGCTCAAATAAGCTCACCTGAGTTTATTTTTTAGCCAAACAGATTCTTATAACTTAAATAAGCTTAATGAAGGATTATGTGCTCTTGAAAACTAGAATGGGCTATTATTTTGCTTAATGGGCCTTTAACGAGCCAATAGTTCCAATAAGCCAAAATAAGCTCATCCGAGCTTATTTATAAGCTGACAACAGCTTGTGTAGCTTATTAGAGCTACTAAAACGAATTGCCACTTGATAGAACTCATTTGGACTTAAAATGTGATTTTTACAAAGTTATGGGACTAAAAGTGTTAAATTGCAAAGTTAAAGGTTAAAACTGCCAAAAACTATTTCTATAAAGTACAGGGACTGTTTTTATCAATTCTGAAACATAAAGGACTATTTTGAGAACATAAGGATCTAAAATGTAATTGTTGCAAAGTTGAAGGACTAAAAGTGCAAATATATAAACCTCAGGGTTTAAAATGTAAATGTTATATTTTCATAAACATAGGGACTGATTTGGTAATTATAGAAAACCTAAGGGTATTTTATGAACGGAAGTGATTTTATAAACACTTAGTGAATCGGACGAGTTATAATATTATCTGGATATTATACGAGTTAAACCACGACTTAATAAATATGTATATTTATTAATAACGTTATACATATGCTTGACCGTGTGAAATCGTATACCTTCCCAAGAGCCATCAAGTAAATACAAATACAATAAACATGTGCATCACCACACAAGTGATAACAGTATATATAATCTAGCAAACTATTGTAGTTTATGCATTAAGTCGTTAGCCTAAACTTGTAGACTAAGACTGGCCGTATTTACTTAGGTATTTGACGGTGTGATTCATTGTCATACTTGGATATATTTACCATTTTTAGAGGACTACTTACTAAGGTGAGTTCATAGCCCCATGTTTTACAATTATTTAAATGATTTACATCTTTGGGGTGAGAACATGCTTTGTTTTACAAATTGGACGCAAGTGTACATTTTATACTATGATTACGTGTTCGCCTAAGTAGCAATAACCTACTGAGCCCTTTATCATGAACTGTCAATTACTAGATTGTGAGCACGAATGTTATAAATAGATCTATTTGGGATTGACGTCCCCGTTTGGGTGAGTAACGTTCATTGTGTCGATCTGCCGGACAACAAACGTATACCATGTCGGACTTGGGATGTTGCGGGTTAGAACATCATTCATGGGCAAATATTGGCAATTTATTGCATTCATATACATCAAGCTTCGGTGTCATGAGCTTAGGAAAACGTAATTACTTTTTATGATGTTTGCATCTGTTGCTTAATCATACACATGGAAATCTTGCGGTGCTACAATTGATTTACATAAACCTATGAATTCGCCAACTTTATGTTGACATTTTTAGCATGTTTTCTCAGGTCAATAAGGCACGAAGTGCCCAGATACATTGGGGGTCATTCTTTGTAGAGAGTCAATACTAAAGATTGGGTCGTATTACATTTTGGGAACATTTGTTATAAACCGAAATCTTTACTTATATTGTCGAACAATTTGAACCCATGAGCTTATGTAATGAACAAGTATTTTGTTAATCCAATGTATCTTATTAAAACAACACGTTTAGTGGTCGTTCTTATATCTTGTGCTAACTGATCTAAAAAAAATCTCAACCGAATTCACCGAATTTCATCTTGAGGTTCTCGGGTGTGTAAAAAACTCACAAATCGAATCACTCTAATTCTCTAATGGTGTATGATACCACTTGTTAGGTCTTGTTTATCTTGAATCATACATGATCATCAATGACAGCTTAGAGAGAATAGTAGATGATGGCAAGTATTTAATTTTCAAATGATATAAAATGGAGGGAAAAATGGAAAAGATTATTACAAGGCTTACCCTTCTAATGGTGATTAGAAGGAGTATTTATAGGAGAGGGAAGGAAGCTTCCCTTCCTTTATTTTTCTAATGTTTCACTTCTAGTCCCTATACTTTGGTAATTATGCTATTTCTTTCTTTTAGCATAATAAACCTTATTACAAGCTACTTTATTCTTAACAAAATAAAGACTAATGATTAAATATAATTAAACCAAATAATCGGCACTTTTTATGAACCTAACAATCTCCCCCTGAGGGTCGATTATTCTGGGCGTCCCCTTCATGGTCCAAGTGGTCTTTCATTCACATACATCTCCCATCTTGTCATCTGGTTGCGATACTTCAATCTCACTTCAATTTCTTCTGCAAACAATTTTAGATACTCAACCTCATCTTCGATGAGATCTCTTTGTATATAGCCATACTTAACATCATTATTATAACTCTTTAGACCTTCTAATACTTTGTTTAGTGTTGCATCACGAAACTTGTGAATCTCTAAATGTATCATCACCCTTTTCTCTTTCTTGCTATTCTTGTATGTTATTCCATGCACGGGCTCATAGATGATGGAGAACATTTTGTGCTTTTCAATTCCTGGAAAAGATATTGTTGGTGCAGTAAGATTAACTTTTTGTTGATAACTTTCTATTCCAAGTTAAAAGTCATGCACTCTTTACCATATCATTGAACTTCTGATGAAAACTAATAAAGACCACATCAGACCTATTTCTTCATAATCAGGTACCTTGCCATTCATAATCAGCAAGTACATATCCTTAATATCATTCTTATTGAGATTCTTGTAATCAGGCTTGGTAATTGACACTATGCACTCATTGGCTCTTCTTGCAACCATCTCTGTGATGAACTTGTGTTCATGGCCCAGTTCCTAGTACGTCTTGATAACTTGATTGATCTTTGAATTCGAATAAACAACTTCCTTTGGTTTTGCAGGCTCTTTCTGCATCTTTATGTAAAAGATCTTTACATGAGGATTCTTCTAATGTTCAACACCATACCAAGCATAAGGATTAAATTTATTTACACACTTATTCACCCATCTAGAAGTCCGTTCTTCGATATCAATATCATTGAAGATAATTGCAGGAAACTTGTGAAGTGACGACACTATCTTCTCAGGCCCTGAACTTCCTTTCTTTAAATACAAAAGATCTTGATTTATCAGAGACAATGCTGGAGCTTCAGGATCTCTCTGACAGCTTTAAACTAAAGGTGTGGTCTTTCGTGGATGTGGAGAAGCAAGAATTTCCTTTCTGCTTTCCCAAACAATGTTACTCTTTAGGAAATTCTTCATATGATCAATGTGATATTGATGCCCATCTCCTGAAGTACATCTTTGTCTCAACATCTCATCAGTAATTTTCTTTAGCTCTGCCTCATTAATGGTCAGTGACACTTCTTTCATAATATCTTGTGATACTTGCTTTGTTAGTATTTCATCATCATCTAAAGTATAAGACATAGTCCAAAAATCATAATCATCTGTTTGCTCTTGATTCCTTAAAGAAGATTGACCTTGTTCTTTTTCATTGACTTGTCCAGACGACTCTCCAGTCACATGTGCTTCATACTCATATGTCTTCTGCCGCTTTGCACTATTCTCCCCCTCAGGATGAGCATCATCATGAGGATTGCCCTGATCTCTTGGGTGAACGGCAAAAGTTCTACAAGTAGTCTGAGGTACCTGAAGTGTCTCAAATTTCATCTAAAGTGCCAGCCATATTGCTATGTCTTGTTGCTGCAACTGAGGATCGACTTTCATTGATAGATACAGTTGATATTGTTGTTCTGGAACAGATGTTGTTTGTGGTTGAGCTGGATGAACATGAAGAATATGTCCAGACATATAACTTCTTACAGATACATCAACCAGAGAAGGAATGTTAGTATCAATTACGTTTTGAATCTGTGAGGAAATTTCAGCCTATAATTTCCCACGCTCTTGTAATATACCTTTAGCAATCATCTTATCTGTCTCTTCTTTATTCTGTTGCCTTTCCAAAAGCAGCCCTTTTGCAACATACACTGGAACTTAAACTTTAACCTACTCAGGAACTTGCTTTTCAACTTGCTCCTTGATATGCTTATCTACCATAATGGGTAGTGATTCAACCATTACTTCCTGGAGATGATCATCAAGAGTATCAAATGACTTCCTCGACAAGAACTTTGCCCTCAGATGTTCAAATAAATATCCATAACGTCCTTGTAACTCCTGAAAGAAACTCTTGTAGCGTTTGAAACGAGCAGATTTGGCTTTGAATAATGATAGAAGTCGGTTTGTGGTAGATAACTTGGTGTTGAGTGAACTTGATGATGGTGTAAGTGTAGTATCAGTTACCGGCAATTCCTAGAGTTTCTTAGTATCTAAAGATACGAGATCAATATGAATCCTAGTAGATCTAATTGGTGTGGGGAATGGTGTACTTCTAGACTCCTTTACAATCTACCCTTTTTCCCTTCGTTTTAATTCATACACCTCATCAGTTATTTCTTCCTCTTCTTCATTAACATTTATAGGTATTACAACATTAGTAATTTCCACCTCTTCATCATTAGTAATCTCCACCTCCGGACTTTCCTTATCACTCCTTGGCTCTAACCTAGTGCCGGGAATATTTTGATCATCATTCCTATGGATGGAACTATCATCAATAACATTCTCTGGTCCTTCCACCATCTTTTAAATTTCTACATATGCCAAGTGCTCGTTAACCAGTTCCACATTTTTCTAGCTTCTTGCTCTTCTTGACTTTTGTGCCCAGCAAGACTTACTTGTAATGTGTCTTGTAAAATCATCCCATCTGCTTTATCAACAGTTGGCACTGGAGCTGGTGGAGTAACACGTGTGGATCTTCTTTGAGGAATACGAAAATGAATCATAGTTGATCATTTTGGAGCACTTGACACTCTTGCGTCCATGTTAGGGTTAAGTGACCTAGGGGCGCTAGGTTTCCTATGCATTCCTTGGGTAGACTCAGTCGGTTGTGACAGATTCAGAGGAACATCTATCCCAAACACCTCCGCATACATTCGATAATGCTCTGTGTGCTTTATTTCTTCTGAGATCATCCAAGCCGGAATCTTCATTCCATCTTTGTCTTTGTATCTTCCTGAATTAAAGATATTTTTCATTATATCATCATATTTCAGATTGTGATACCTGTCTCGAGCACGCCTTGAAAACTCTAATGATGATCTTAGTAAATATTGGATAAGGAATGGAAGATGTTGGATGATGAAGAGTGCTAGCCTCAAATTATTAAGTCGAACAATAGAAGTTCGTTCATTAATTATATTAGGTCTCGGTCATTAATTAATATACGTTGTAATAGGATAGACGGGTAAACGGGCTCTTATATGTAAGATAACCGGTCACGTGTATCGGGCGAAAGCCCAAGTAAACTTGAGCCCAACTCAAGACAAGCCCTCGGCCCACTAAGCCTTTTAAGGCCGACCCATCTAGGGTATATAAACCCCTCTCCATCTGTGGAGAGAGGGTTGTTGGTTTCATTTGTATTTTCACAAGTTAATCAACCTCCACTTTTTTCTCTCTTAAGTTTCTCTCTCTAGTTTCTCTCTCTACAATTCTTCTCATCATCTCCTAGCTTATTTTCTTGTTCATCATTATGAAGTGAAGTGATTATTTGGATTCCGACATTTGGTATCAAGAGCCTCGGGTAGATCGTGGTTGTTTTGTGGTTTAATAAGCTTAAAATTAAGATTTTCGTGGCTTATCTCTTAATATAAGCTCACGTCCAAATTTTTTTTGGGGCTTATTGGTTTGATTTGCTTATTTACTTCTTGCTTCACTTGTTCTACACCTTCTTGTGTTTCATTAGTTTCATTTTCGTGGCTTATTGTTGCAAATAAGCTCACTACTCACAAAATCTTTAAGCTTATTGGTTTGTTTTGCTTATCTACATCATTGCTCTAATCATTCTACAACTTATTGTGTTTGATTCGTGAGTATAAGCTCAAAATTTTTGTGGCTTATTTTGAAATATAAGCTCACATTTTTTAAGAATCTTCATCTTATTTGTTTCGTGTTCTTGTTACTTATACTCTAAAAGCGTTGTCCTTTTTAAAACAAAAAAAAATAAAAACCTTTAGTTCTAAACTAGTTGTTTTAGTTTCAGATTGGCTTATTTTCAAGCTTATTTAGAGCTTATTTTCAAGCTTATTTGGTTGCTTACCTTCGAAGCATATTTGTGATTGGCTTATCAATTTTGTGGTCATAACTGGTCAAACAATAGGAGACCAAGATCAACAATTTTTTGTGGTCCCAAACCGGTCAAAAACAAAAGACTAAGATCCACAATTTGTGCTTACAAAGACAAGGACACCTTGTTTGTTAGTTTAAGTGGTCCACACTTGAAAAAGACCTCGAGCGGAATATGTAAGACATGTCAAGCGGAATATGTAGATTTAGTTTCAAGCGAAATATGCAGGTGAACCTCAAGCGAAATATTACAATTAACTAAAAGGACACTCTGCCAAAATTTTAATTTCAAGCGAAATATGCAACTTTGATTTCAAGCAAAATATGCAAATTTGAGTTCAATCGGAATATGTTTTAAATTCAAAGCGAAACATGCAGTGTTGAAATCAAGCGAAACATGAAAAAGACCAAGCGAAACATGCAATTTCAAGTCAAGCGAAATGTGTAATGTTTTGAAGCGAAATATGTCATTTTCAGTCAAAGCGAAATATGCAACTTTGATCAAGCGAAATGTGCAGTTTTCTAATTAAGCGAAATATGCAATTTCTTTTTCAAGCGAAATATGCAATTTCTTTTTCAAGCGAAATATGTCAATTAACATTCATGGTTTTCTATTGATTTTGTAAAATCCCGCGAAAGACACAATTCTTTTCTCGGTTTTAATCATAGACTTGTAAAATCCCGTGAACGTTTATTGCTTTCTTTTTACCACAACTTCAATCACAACACATCTACTTAAGATCCTACAATCATTTTTCACTTCATAATTCTTCAATCATTCATCATGACAACTCCAATTGTAACTTCCACAACCGACAGTCAAATGCATAACAACATAATGCAACGCAAGCTGTAAGAAACACAAATGTGATTAAACCAGGCATGTATCAAATTTCAAGTAGTACAACACAAACTAGAGTACCACAGTTGACTCAGACTTCTAGGAATACTAATCCTCTCGTGTCTACAGCTACAGGAGTAGCTCACAGAACTAATGTTAGCAGACCACGGCCTAGGAGCAATCAAATGAAAGATAAGGTCCTGCCAAACACTAGTCAAGTGAAGTTTAAGAAGACTAAAGTAGAAGACCACCCTAGGATTTCTAGTATTTCTAATCAAACAAAGTCTGTAACTGCGTGTAATGACAGTTTAAATTCCAGAACTTCGAATGTTAATGCTGTTTGTGCTACTTGTGGAAAATGTGTGTTTAATTCGAATCATGATGCTTGTGTTTCGAAGTTTTTGAATGACGTGAATCCTAGAACTAAGAAGCCTAATGTAGTGCCTATTAGTACTAGAAAGCCCAAAAGTCAAGCGAACAAATCTGTTGCAATACCTCATAAGAAAATAGTTGCATCAGAATCCACTACTACAAATTCTAACAGTTACTATAGGATACTATATAAGAAAACTAGTAAGGCGTGGAAATGGTGGATAGCACAACAATGCCCATCAGCATATACATGGGTTCCTAAGACAAAAAGGAAATGGGTACCTAAAGTTCGGAATGAAAGTATGAATAAGAAAGTTAGTTTTGCCATAGATAGTGTATCTAGGATAACTAATGTCTTAAAACTCACAAACACTTTAGGATCTAATTTTTCATGTATTCCATTGTCCTCTAATTCTCTTGTAGATTGTACAACTCATCCTATTCATTGTTGACTAGGGATGCACAAAGCACATGACGGGCAATCTATCTCTGCTGTGCAATTTTATTGAAAAATATTTGGGTACCGTTCGTTTTGGCAATGATCAATTTGCTCTAATTCTTGGTTATGGAGATTTGGTACGATCAACAGGGTTTACTACGTCAAAGGTCTCAATCACAATCTTTTCTCGGTTGGTTAATTCTGTGATGCGGATTTGGAGGTTGCATTTCAGAAATCTACGTGTTTTGTTAGAGACCTTCAGGGAAACAACTTACTAACTGGTAATCGTGGAACTGATCTTTATACAATTTCTCTTTAAGAAACAACTTCATCAACTCTAATCTGTCTCATGGCTAAATCATCACCAACTCAAGCATGGTTATGGCATCGAAGACTTTTTTATCTCAACTTCGACTACATTAAC
>BQNB010063693.1:27500-29371 GCA_026074375.1 Tanacetum coccineum | reverse complement strand
AACGCGAATGCCACTGAGAATATCTTCCTGGTCCAAGCATCGGTGGACGCTCTTTTGAACCAGCTGCCATTATATTGTTGTGCATTTGACTATCTGTGGAGGATGTGTTGACTGTAGTAGACATGATGAATGATTGGTTATTAATTATGAAGTGTGAAAGATTTTGTTGGATCTTAAGTGGATATTGTGATTGAAGTTGTGGTTTTGTAAGCAATTCACGTTCACGGGATTTTACACGTCTATGATTAAAACCGATAAATGAATTAACGGGATTTTACAGAATCAATAGAAAACCGTGAATGATTTGATGCGGAATCAGCGGCCAAAAATTCCAGAAAAAACTGAAAAATGTCAATAAATCACTGAAAACAAGCTTTTTGGGCCTCGAAAAATCCTTAACCTGCCAAAGGGTGGTTACAGCGTGATCCGTCTCGTTTTTCTCTTCGATTTGAGAGGTCACGGGCCTAAAACGGACTTACGGATCAAAAGTTATGGCTGTTTTACTGAAACCCTTTTCGTCACACAAGTTTTCTAAAAAAAATTTCGTTCGGTCCAAAAAAAATTTGCTCGTTCGATCCTTGATAAATTTTCGCTCGTTCGATCCGCTCGTTCGATCCGCTCGTTCGATCGCTCGTTCGATCCGCTCGTTCGATCGCTCGTTCGATCGCTCGTTCGATCCGCTCGTTCGATCGCTTGTTCGAGTCCGCTTGTTCGATCGCTTGTTCGAGTTCGCTCGTTCGATCGCTCGTTCGATCGGCTCGTTCGATCGCTTGTTCGAGTCCGCTCGTTCGATCGTAACGTATTTCCACTCGTTCGATCGATACGTTTTTCCACTCGTTCGATCGATACGTTTTTCCACTCGTTCGATCGTAACGTATTTCCACTCGTTCGATCGATACGTTTTTCCACTCGTTCGATCGTAACGTATTTTCTTCACTTTTTTCGTTCTTCTCTTCTTGTTACCCGCGTTTCCAACAACAAAATGAGCCACGAAAAAAGTATTTATGCCGAGTGATGAATCAACCTAGCTGCCGAATTCAATATGCTTACCACACCAAAAAAAACCACGCTATCCACCCGAGGCTCTGATACCAATTGTAGGAACCCGATTAACACTTTCACTTCATAACACGAAACACGAACTAGAAACTGGAGAGAGAGAGAGATTCGAAATAGAGAGAGAGAAGAGAGAAAAAAGAAATTTTAGATATTAGAATTAGATATTTTCTAAAAAAGAAAATATCTATATATATTTAGATATTTTAGAAAATATCTAAATATATATATACCCCTACACATTTAATGTGACGCGCGGGATATTTAACTAGGACCCGGGCTCGGGTTATGTTTGGGATTAAACCCGAAACATATACAATATTAGATTAACTATCGAGCCCGATTCCCGATATTATCCTGTTACAACATTAACTAATTAAAGACCGAAGCTCCATCGTAGAGTGACCGAGCTTCCTTGTTCGACTCAATAAATTAAGGCTAACAGCAGCCCTAATTATAAAATTAGGGTTCTTCAAATCAAAAAGTGGTGAAAACGTTAAATTGATTGAGGGCTTTTGTAGTATTAGGTTTAATAAATGTATAGGTTAACCTAGCTTATCACTTGTATTGATTTAAATGTGTTCTTGATTTAATTATGTTTACGAAAAAATAGAGAAATATTCAAACTAATGTAATAATATTATATGTTTGTTGTGGAAATTTATTGCAACAAATAGTATTCCGGGATAATTGCATAGAAAATAGGTAAAGTTTATTTGTTATTGCAAATTGTAACACATGAATCTTTCTAGGAAAATATTAAGAACCGAATGACAAAACTGTATGAATCGACAATAAAAAAACATATGGATCAC
>BQNB010063693.1:0-22500 GCA_026074375.1 Tanacetum coccineum | reverse complement strand
CTCCACCTCACAAGCCTACACGTACATAACGAATTGAGAAGACAAGACCTATACACCATAACTCCGAACCAAGAAGATTCATCTACAAGAACAAAGACAAAAAGAACAGATTGATGCACATTGACGAACTACACAAGTTCAGCGATGGTACTCTAGATGACGTTCGGACTGCTCTAAATGATCGCCTCAAGGGGGGGGAATTAGAAAAATTTGGGGTAATTTGCCACAGATCTTTTGAAAACCAATCGTGACAAAGCAAACGCGAGAGCCATGATCCAGGCGATTGACAAGAGGCTAAAGACAAGGAGGATAATGAGGAGTTTGGAGAAATTTGTCGGTGGACGACCATACGGGGGTGACCTACGGCTTCTACAAAGGACCATATGATTTATCATATGTTGTTCTCATCTTAAAAAGGTCTATCCTCGTAAATTACACTTATCTTGTGAATATGTACATTATTAGTGTAGACTTATTGGTGAATTATAAGATGTGCTCGAGTACAAATTTTTCAAGAATTTCTCAGTAAATTCAAAATTTTCAAATAATTGTACTCGGCATCATCTTATAAACCCTCAAAAATTGAGGGGGAGCAATAAAATGTTCCAATCTGCGAACATATCGCATTTTGTCCCCGAACGGTTAATCAATTGATATCCAAAATATCAAGGGATTAACATTTTGGATAAGGGGAGAAAATGTGATTAACCCGGACTTAATAAATATTGACAGAAGTGATCAAATAAAATAGACTCAATGCACTCCATACCTAGCATGTACTACGATAACGATGCACATGTTAAGGGGGAGCTTTTAGTGATGATGAAAAACTTTCAAAGTGTAAATGTTTTGATATTTATATCAAACACTTTGATTGAAATTTTCAAGGTTTTTGGAAGGATTGTGATGAAATACCCAAAAGACTGACCATGTTCTTAAATTTATGAAGTTATAAGGTGGTTAGGCTTAGGTTTTCAGATCCCATGATCCAGCCAGAACCGGAGGGATCTACCCAGGGATATTCACTAGTTAGTGTAGAAGTCCTTAGGTATGATTAAAAAGGAGAAAAAGTGAGAATAGGGAATAATGCCGACTGAGATGGAGCTAACACTGGAACAAACCCAACAAGGTGTTAGTTATGAAGTCTCGGTAAGCATTGAAGGGGTTAAAGAATGAAAAAGAAATGTAAGGATAAAGGGTGTAAAGAAAAAAGCCCTCCATACACTTAGGCAGAAACCGGGTCAATACATAAACTGTCAAAAACACTAAGTTGTTGTCTGATATTAAAGACAATCATGGACCCAATGATGCTATGCACAACCCTCCCTAGACACTCAAGGTCTCTCAACAGACTCTTGTTTCATTTCTCACAGAGATTACACGCATTGCTATCGACTTTCTCACTCCGAGTTAGTTGATATTGAAAAGGTGGCAGTCTGCTCCAGCCTCCGATCACTAAAACAAAAGTGCACTATTGAGTCTAGAGCCAAAAGAGATCATCTATAAATCTCATTAGGACACTTGTCAAATTATGCTTGCTATCTCTTACAATGTGAATAACGAGAAATACATAAAGGGTCCTACGCATTATCCTTGTGATTTTGTCAGAACATCCAAGTTATATCATTCACAATGAAGATAGAAATCCTGCTTGAGCCAACATCAAACAAGCTCATGGTAGGTGACTTGTATGATTCTATACGAATCAAACTTGTGACAACTGGAAAGAAACGATGGTGTGATTCTATAAGAATCAAACTTGTTCCAGGTTATGAATTAACGATTGATGATGAATTTTGAAATGAATAACACTATCGATGTGTCACAAAAAAACACTTTAGCAAGTGACACGTCGATTGATTTTCAAATCGATTTTTCTATTTCAATCGGTGAGATAGTAACTTACTGGTTCACTCTTATCGTGATGTCTGCTTTGAGACGTTCCGATAATGAGAACATGCTGAGTTTGATGAATCTAATGCAAATGTGTTAGAAAGATTCTATACTTTAGCTGGAAATCATGTCAAGGAGATTCTTCTTAAATTGAATCTACCTGATCGCAGGTCGATCCTTACGGATTCGAAGGTTACTCCAACCAAACACGGGCGAATGACAAAGCCATATTCGTCCCCCCGCTTTATTGCTAACTATTTTAATGCAAGATACATAAAGATGGAGGTGAAGGTACCTGATTCCAGCTGATTCACAGATTCATAGCCATATGCTCATACCCGACCAACAAACATAAAGACATCATGAAAGCTCAAGTACATGTTTTAAGACTTCCGCTACTCTGATACCGTACGTCTTTCTTGAAGTGACGAAGTATTAAAGTCAAAGAATTTCAAAGAAGTTTCCGTCACTTTAATACCGAACATCTTTCTCGAAGTGACGAAGTGTTAAAGTTAAAGAATTTCAAGAAAGATGGATCATTAAAGCTTTTCAAGTCAACAAATCATGAACGGTATGAGCATCGAGGTCAGAAGCGTACAAGTTCCAAGATGGCGAAACGAGATTATGCTTGGTTGATGATCTCAAGGTGTTCATGATCACATTCAGTACAAGCTAAGGAACAAGCTCAAGACCTAAAGTCTATGATCACTACATCAAATTACAAGTTAATGATTGAAGTTAAACGAGCTCAAGACTAAAGATAAAGCATTGTATGCTAGGTTTAAGTTTTTGTAAAATAAAGCGACCTTCCTTAGGGGGAGATTGTTAGGAATACGAAATTCCTAGGAAAGTGTCGGTCGCTTCCATAGATAACTGTCGTTAGCTCGTTAAGTAATTTTTGGAAACTTACAAAGTTAGTTAGACTAAGGCCCATGGATTAGTCCATTAAGCCAAGGCCCATCCACCCTTGTAAGTATAAATACACCTCTCCATGTCTTGGAGAGGTGGTTGATTAGTTGTATGTTTCATTTTCACTTAATGCATTTTATGTTCTCTACTTTCTCTCACTAGAAAATACATCCTTCCTCCTACTTTCTCTCTCTAGTTCTTGGTTCATATATCAAAGATTACTTATGTTGGATCCCTTACTGAATAGATCTTGAACATTTTCTTGAATAGGTATGTTACTTTAGTCTAAATCCAAGATGCAAACAATAATGAAACACTGATTGAACACTATTGATTATGCGGAAACTAATCAACAATGCTAAGAAGAACACAAAAGATCTTTTATCAAACCTTTGTATTATAACTTGAATCTTACTAGATTACAAACTATGATTGCTAATTGATCTCTATTGATCGGTGTTGATCTATATCAACTAACTATGCCTAGGGTTCCTTTTATACACTAAGGAAACCCTAATGGGCTTTACAAAACGCGTATAAAGATCATGCATATCTTTTCCTAAGATACCTCATGCATATCTCTAACTCTAACTAACTTCTACATAAGCAGACTTAACTATTACATAATCAGTACTAACTATGATAACTCTTTTACCAGTACTAACAAATGTACTAGCATAATAAACTATAATACACTAATAGAATTAAGTCTAGAATTCCTAACAATCCTCCCCTAAACTTGAACTTCGCTTGTTAATTTCAAGTTTCTTTAGCTTAAGCTTTTGAGGATTGTATCCAAACGCTTCTCTATCCAAACATTTCTTTAAGTCCTTAGCTTCTCTTGAATAATGATCTGTTTGTTGTTCTTTTAAAAACCAGATAATACTATGTCTTTTAGTCTTTGTCTTCTCTTCATCACAGCTACACAGCAACATCCAACTAAGTTGGCTTTGTAGTTTTTGGCAAACTACCAGCCATCAACGGATTTGATATGTCTTTACCATGAGCCGTTTGCTATGGACTAGTCAATGCTTCATTGCAATAACAAGGTGCATTGATAACCTTATAGTTTTTAGCAAACTATCAGCTATCAACGGATTTAAGATCTCTTTACCAGTAGCCGTTTGCTCTGGAGTAGCCAACTCTTTATTTTAAAAACATGGTGAGTTGATTACCATACAATTTTTGGTAAACTGTCAACCATTAATGGATTTGAGAAGTCTTTACCAAAGCCGTTTACTTTGGACTAGCCAGTTCTTGATGTCTGTTAGACATGGTGAACTGATGACCATTTGTTGTGTGGTTGCTAAACCAACACTTAAACAATCCTTCTCAACTCCATTGCAACTTCCAGATACCCAAACCATACTTGCAGCTACTGAGAATCCCATCATAATCTTAAGCCAGCTTGCTTCTCAATCATCTTCAAAAGGTTATAGCAAACTTCATCCATTGTTCCATCTAGAAGCTTCATCTTTAGCATCACTTGACAAGCATCTTTTAATAAAGGATATTTTCTATCTGCCAATATATAAATAGTAGATGCTTCCAATGTTAGGCAATGCACTGCACAAGAAGGATAATACCTCCAATTAATCATCTTCTGCTGAAGTGGCAAACCCCAGATTGCATCATCACTAAGAGGTGAATCAAACATAGTCTTAAGATCACCCAAAAGTACTTTCTCATACATCTCTTCAGGTCTATTTGCTCCATACTTCTTTATCACCAATCTGCAAAACTCTGTAAGATCATCTCTTGAAAAGTCTTTAAGTATGGCTCCAAAACTCATACAAATTTTATAAGAACCATCACTTCTTATGATCTGATAAATAGCCTTTTGACCTGTTTGAGGAATGATCTTCTAATCAACAATACTATGAGGTTTTGTAGCAGTTGGGATAGCATCTATTCCAATCTCAGATTCTGATGAAGCACTTGTAACTTTATCCTTCATGAATGCTTCCCTTTCTTCTTCAGTTTCATCTTGTGCAGTCTTGTCAACATGTATTCCTTTTCTTGCCTTTTGCTTTTTGATTTTTCCTCTCTTTTTTACTGGCTTTTCAATCTCTTCTTCCTTAATAATCACTGGCTCTGTAGCACTTCCTTCTATGACTGGAACCTTTTCAATGGTCTTTTGTTTCTAACAGTATGTACTGCTCTTTTCCTATTTGGCCTAATAGGATTAACCAAACCTGTCCTGGTTAGTACTCCTGATGGGACAAAATTCCTTCTTTTTGAGGGTATTTCAATTTATTTGAAAATTTTTGGTGATTTACCCTTTTTGCATTATCCCATACTGGTTTGACCACCCTTTGACCAGTATTGACCATAGTTTTCAGCTTAGGTTCTAGACTCTTTTTGGCATAAAAATCACAATCTTTGATCAAATGGTTAGTACTTTTACAGACAAAGCAAGCTTTTATTTTTTTAAATCCAATTCCTTCTTTCTAAGAAGTTTGACCAATTTTATCAACTTGAGTTTTAACTATTTAAATCTTATTAGTCTTAACAGGACTAACTGTATTTACTTCAGACACATCATCTGAGTTCTAATCCTCAATGATAACTTTATCTCTGTTAATCGTTGGTTGAGATTTTTTAACTTCATTTGTTTTACCTATAGTCTTACTAGTTTTAGATTTACTAGTATTAGCTTCTGGCTCAGTTGTAATTGACTCAATTATTTTTTTTCTAATGGCATATTCATCTAAATCTGCAAATGATATGTCAGCTCTTAGGGTTAGGAAGTTCCCTGTTATAGGAGGGGGAACAACATGATACCCATCTGATTTAGAAAATCTATCATTTATTGGTGTGGTCTTTTCGTCACTTGATCTGACCTTAAAAACACTCATACTAATCTCACTATCAGTTTCAGACTTGTTACTTATTTCATCTAATTGTGTGTCATATCCTAAACCATTTTTATCTTTAGCACTCATTTGACTGTTGAGTAATTTATTAAGACCCTTGGATGATTCTTCCCATTTTTCTATCTTAACTTTCAACTCATCTTTTTCCTTTACAACTTTTTCTAGTTCCATTTTAAGGTTGTCGATTTTTAATTCTCTGCATTTAAGCTCATAATTTTGAAACTCATATTTTTCACCCCAAGCCAGTTCATTCTTTTCATGTCCAAGTATTTTAGATTCTAGAGACTCTAAGGCTAATTCATAACCCTGAATTTCTAGTCTGGCTCTGCTATTTTTTCTCTTTCACTATCATAATTCTTTTAAAGAGTTTTAAAAGACTCTAGACATTGTTTAGAACAGTTTTGTACCTCATTGTCAGAATAACTTGATGAGCTTGAGGAGGAGATGGCCATTAAAGCATAGTTGACTGGTTCTATATCAAAATCATTGCTCCAGTCATAGCCTCCTAGACCATCTTGAGCCACCAGTGCTTGTGATGATGGTTCATTTGTTGTTGCATTCCTCCTGCCATTATCATCATTAGATCTTTTCCTTTGGTTTCTTACTGATTTGCATTCCTTAACAAATTGTCATTTCCTTTGACAGTTGTAGCACTCAACTTTTGACTTATCAAAGGTAACAGGGTATTTTTTTGAAATCGAAGTATCTTCCAGTCTTCTTAACAGAAATCTCTGCTCCTGACATGTCAACATGGCACTGCTGTCTAATATCTAATTTTTCCATGTCTCTTGATCAATTGCCTGCAAATCCTGATTATCTGTGGTTGGACTGGTTGCAATGTTGTGCAAAGGTTTGAGCACACTACTTCATTAACGCCTGGAGTAGGATGAAACCTGATTTGATGAACTACTTCTCTTGCTGTTATTACTCCAAAAATTTCCACTGGAATTAGAACTAAACTTCATTAGGGCTCTAGTATATTCTCAGAAGGAAAGAAAAGCCAAGTGTCTGAGAAATGAGATGGAATAAGTGATGACCCTTTTGCTTTCTTTCTTCTATTGCAGAATCTTAAGGATGTATCTGTAGACAGATCTTCAACATTGCTACTCAGGTTATTGTATTGGCTAGATTTCTACTTCGTTTAAAGCACCACTATTGGGGAACTCATGAAAGAGGAAGACTTCTTAGGAACTTATGGTTGATATCTTCCTTTGATACTGGAGCACCAAACCCTAAACCCTAACTTGAAAGGTAGCGAAATTCTTTATAGGTTAAGCTTCTACCTGCACGAAAGGCTTAACGATCTGGGCACTGTCTCGGAGAGAGGCTCGGTGAAAATAGACATGTCTGTGAGATGGCGGAAATTCAGCACCTGTAACAGAAAAGACCATATGAAGCTTTCAATGTTCTCCAGGGATGGCTTTTTTTTCCCTGTTCCCTACAAAGATAGGCCCAAGGAGAACCATTATCTGATGGGAGAACGATCCGTGAGGAGAATCAATTATAGGAGAAGGGGGATTGGAGAGCTTTAAGAACCAGTGGAAAGATGATAAGACTTGTTCCCTGCATTCCTTTACTTTCCAAAGAGAAGTATAGTTCGTAGGGCATAAAAGCTTTAATTTAATGAAACGCCACCTTGCTTGTTTGTTTTTTAAAAAAAAATTCTAATGTTGGGCAGCGTTGACAGCCGGTAATAGCCGAAGGCAAAAAAAGGGGGAGATAGAGAAGTGGAGATTTAGAATAGTCACTCCACTCCCTTTACCTCCAATTGACTTATGAGTTTTTGGCACCTATCATAAGCCTTATCCAGACTTTCATTTGATGCAGTGGTAAATGTAACATCCGAGAATTTTCAAAATTTTAAATGACTATTTTGCCCTTTGACTTTTTGGGTCTGAATTGACTTTTTGACTTTTGACGTTTTATTGTCTAATAAAAGCGATTACCGCGTAACTAGTAAAGATTTTCGGAACATATTTTAATAATAAAGTATATTTATTATTACCCACCTCGAGTACAAAGATATTTTCAACTTATTTGACATGAAAACGAAAAAGATATATATTATTTCCTAACTGATTTATCGAAAACGAACCACTAAATCACATTTTCACAACTCGGATCCTAAAGCAATTTGATGTAAAACGATATTTCAGACAACTTTTCAGTTTTGACCGAGACCCGAAAATAGTCAGAAAGTGACTGAAATGCCTCGCAAGATTTAGAAACAAGAAAATAATTAAATTACATTTAATTATCACGTTTTATTAAATAAAAATATTTAATAAATTTGTTATCATTTTATTTAGTAACGTTGTTAAAGACTCAAATATACGGGTTAAAAATGTATTTTTAATTTTTACTTTCGGACGAGACATAACCGGGTTTCCAAACGAATACAAATAATCTTTATAAAATGTTATAAAAATATTTACGAAATACTATCAAATGAATACTCTAATTTTTCAATGTAAAAATTATTTGGAATAATGGCTCGCAAGTTTTGCGGTTGAAATCGTCCGTTAAGTGGTTCAAACGAGTCCCGAACCATATTTTACCAAAAGTTACACTTTTGGTCCCTGAGGAAACATTTACAAATTAACCCCCCATCTATTAGTAACATGTCACCTTTCTTTATTGTTTTTATACTTATTATATATATATATATATATATTTATATATTATATATATATATATATATATATATATATATATTATATTTATTATATATATTAAATTATAAATTTAATTTTCATTTTTACATTTATATATATAAACACACACATCTCCATTTCATCTCTCTCCCTCTCCCATTATCCGGCCACCACAGCCGCCGGATTCCGGCCACCACCATGCCGTCGCCGCCGGAAAAATTTTCCGGCGGACTTTTCCGACCGAAACCAAAAATAATCCTCGTTAACCGATCTATCCGACCCACTAGGTCACTCGCCGCCACTCGCCGCCCCCTCCTCCGGCTGCCTCCCCACCGACGCCACCATAACACCACCACCTCACCCCGCTGCCACATCATCACCACCACACACCACCACTTTCCACCATAAAAAATGTTTTGTTCTGGTGGTTTAACAGCAGTAAAAAAAGGGGTGTTTGTTTCGTTGGGTCTTCACAAGCACGAGGGTGCGTTTGTTTATAAAATAACACCAAGATGGGGTGCGTTTGATGTGGGTTTAGCAACACCAGGTTTGCGTCAGGTTTTTATGTTTTCAGACACCTAGGGTGCGTGTGGTTTTAGGGCAGCACTAACGAGGGTCCGTTTGGCTGTTGATAAAACAGATTAGGGCGCGTTTGGCTGTGACAACCCACCAGGGGTGCATTTGGTATTAAAGACGAGCAAGGGTGTTTTTGTTCGGGTTATTAATCGAAAAAGGGGTTTGCGTTCGGTTGGGCGCTTACAACAATAAGGTGGGTTGTTTGGGTATACAAACCGACTTTAGGGTGGTTTAGTTTGTTCGCGGGCACAAGGGTGTGCGTTGGTTTGTTTGTCACACGGCCAGGGTGCGTTTGGTTGTTTTATACGTATAGCACCAAGGGGCGTTTGTTTCAGTGGTTAACACCACATAAGGGTGCGTTTGGCTGTGTAAATCAGCCAAAGGGTGCGTTTAGATTTAGGACAGATTAGGATCGTTTGGTTTGGTTATAAACGATTAAGGTGCATTTGGTTTTGATGATTATACGAGATTAGGGTGCGTTTGGTTTTGAAACAGCCACAAGGCGTGTTTATTTTTGGATTTAACATCATTAAGGGCGCGTTTGGTTGGGGTAGAAAACAACTAGGAGCGTTGTCGTAGTGTGTTTGGGTTAGGCAGATGAGATTGACCGTAGGGTGTGTTTGGGTGTGTAAGAAAACAAAAAAAGTGCGTTTGAGTTTAGAGAAGACAACAAAGGGGTCCGTTTGGTTGGTTTAGCGAAACAACATAGGGTGAGCTTGGTTTACAAAAAAATGGACTAATAAATATATTTCAATATTTGATAATACAACCGGATATAATGGTGGTTTAAATTGGTTAAATAAATGTAATAATTATTATTTGGATTAGTTTAGATATATATATATATATATACTATATTTATTCTATCATATATATATTTATATTATATTATATATTTATATATATATGTATTACATTATATTTAAATCGCGCGAGAAATTGCAAAACGAATTGAATTAAAAAAGATTTAAGTTTTATAGCTATTAAGATTGTTTTGATTTATAATTATACAAATAAACAGTTAATAAACGAATGGTTATATTTTTACAACAACGCAAACTAGTTTAGTTAAAAGCCGTATGAAAACACTAAAATTTTAAATTAGTTTTTTATAATCTCTCGTCTGAAGTATAAAGTCATAATGATTGTAAAAGCTTTGAAAACATCGTTTATATATTATGAAGCATTAAAACGTGTGTTCACTTTTATACGAGAACTATTATTAAGTAAATTTGTGATTTCCCGAACGCGTGTCGAAACGTTTCGTTTCAATTATTTTCTCACAATTCTTAAATAATATTTGCAAAGTATTATATACCGCAATTATTTATTTAATTGGTTTCTTTTGTTATATAACTCACGGTATGAATTATATAAAGGATTATTTTTCATATGTAATTTATACAGAATATTCTTAACATACTTTGCGTTTGTTTTCAATTTATTTATTTAAACCAACACCAAAAGTAGACAACTTTAAATCTAAATTCTTTATCAAACATGTCGCTGATTGACGTAAACATTCATAGGAAACCCGAATAACATTATTCTGGGCCTTTTAAAGATTTTGGGGACTTTAGCCGTTTAAGATTAGCTGCAACTTCTTGATCGAGCCGCTTCGTCTTCCGTTCGTATTGTGCATATTAGATGCCAATCTGTCAATCGTTCTACATCATCGAGGTGAGTTTCATAACCTCGCTTTTCAATCTTTTGAATGTTTATAAACCCGCGAGGGGGATACATGCTTGTCTACAAACTCTTATACTTACTCGGTTATCTTATAACAAACGTGATTTGTTTTTAAAGGAATATTGTGAGTTTATAGCCCACATTTTTACGGTTTTACTTATATTTTTTGGGTTGAAGACATTGCTTGTTTCAAATGCATTTACATGGTTGATTACAAATTGGTTTACATACTCATTTACATAGCTCGCTATGGGATACATTACTTGACTTCATTTTTGGTCACGAATGCATACTTTACTTTTGAAATGATTACGGATTAGCTTAAGCGGATTGAACTGATGACAAAAACGGTACTGCCCGGGTGTTCTTGGAGGGGACACCGGTAACGGGAGTACATATTTTTACTTTACTGCCCGGGTGTTCTTGGAGGGGACACCGGTAACGAGAGTATATATTCTTTAAATCACTGCCCGGGTGTTCTTGGAGGGGACACCTGTGATGGGTATATATAAGTCTACGT
The DNA here is from genome assembly GCA_026074375.1 of Tanacetum coccineum. Lineage (NCBI taxonomy): Eukaryota > Viridiplantae > Streptophyta > Magnoliopsida > Asterales > Asteraceae > Tanacetum > Tanacetum coccineum. The sequence continues at coordinate 11,383 of BQNB010063693.1, read as the reverse complement.
CACAGCTTCATGAACTGTAAATCACTTGGAGGGTGAGCGCGAATGTTATAAAATAGATCTATTTGGGATTGATAATCCCCGTTCGGGTGATTAGCTATCACTTGGCAAACGAACGTTATAGCATGTTGCCTACGCGCATGTTATGAAATAGATCTATTCGGGATTGACAATCCCCGTTCAGGTGATTAGCTATCACTAGGCTAAACGCACGTATTATAACAGTGTCGGTTTAGAATTGGTTGGGACTACAGGGCCCCCCCAACAAATATACATAAATTTTTTACTGTTATATTAGTGCATCGGTTTCATGAACTTAGAGTAATTGTAATCATTGTTTTATACTCACATGGATATTTACTGTGCCTTGAATAAAGTGGCAATACATACTTGAAACATTTTGGTGACATTAAATTGGTCATGCATTCTTTATAAATCTTTGGGATAAGATTGGTACTTTTGGTGACATAAAATGTGTCGTGCATTCTTTATAAATCTTTGGGATAAGATTGGTACTTTTGGTGACATAAAATGTGTCGTGCATTCTTTATAAATCTTTGGGATTTTTACATGGTACTGTGATGACACAGTAGACAAATACATTCATTTGAAACTTACATTCATATTTAAACTAACCTATGAACTCACCAACTTTATGTTGACCGTTTTAAGCATGTTTTTTTCATCTCATCTTCATAGACTCTAAGGTTGTTGTAGAGATCATCAATATCAACCTGGTCTATGTCTGGCTTATTTCTCATGATTAAGGCAATTTGACTCCATGAAGGAGGAAGACTTCTTAGGAACTTTTGGTTGATATCTTCCTTTGATACTGGAGCACCATGAACCTCCAATTGACTTATGAGTTTTTGGAACCTATCATAAGCCTTATCCAGACTTTCATTTGATGCAGTGGTAAAGTTTTCAAACTGATGTTTTAGAACATTCTTCTGCATCTTTTTGGATTCTTCATTACCTCCAAACCTTGATTTGATTGCAGCCCAGAGAGATTTAGCATCTGGAACATTATGAAACTTAAGGAGGTATTCATCAGGTATTGCTAAAAGCAAGATGCTCTTAACTCTTTCCTGATTCCTTTTGGCAGCCAGTTGTTTGGCAGTCTTAGGAGCAGGAGGAGCAGATTGTTCTCCTGATGGTGCAGCCTCTTCTTCTAGATCTCCATTGACAATTACATCCCATAGGTTATGGTCTGTGTGACAGATATATTGTCGCATTCTCATGCTCCAAATATCATATTCTCCCTTCTTGATGATAGGGATTTTCATTGCTGTGATAGTTGGTGGAGGAGTGTCTTGTTCAGCCATCTTACTGGTTTGATTGTAAATCTTCTTCAAATAATGGAGTTCTTCTTATTTAGAGTTTCCACACAAGCTCTGATACCACTTGTTGGATCCCTTACTGAATAGATCTTGAACCTTTAGCTTGCAAAGGGTTTGTTACTTTAGATAAATCCAAAGCAACAATAATGAAACACTGATTGAACACTATTGATTATGCGGAAACTAATCAACAATGCTAAGAAGAACACAAAAGATCTTTTATCAAACCTTTGTATTATAACTTGAATCTTACTAGATTACAAACTATGATTGCTAATTGATCTCTATTGATTGGTGTTGATCTATATCAACTAACTATGCCTAGGGTTCCTTTTATACACTAAGGAAACCCTAATGGGCTTTACAAAACACGTATAAAGATCATGCATATATTTTCCTAAGATACCTCATGCATATCTCTAACTCTAACTAACTTCTGCATAAGCAGACTTAACTATTACATAATCAGTACTAACTATAATGCACTACCAGTACTAAATATGATAACTCTTTTACCAGTACTAACAAATGTACTAGCATAATAAACTATAATACACTAATAGAATTAAGTCTAGAATTCCTAACAATCCTCCCCTAAACTTGAACTTCGCTTGTTAATTTCAAGTTTCTTTAGCTTAAGCTTTTGAGGATTGTATCCAAACGCTTCTCTTAAATCATTAGCTTCTCTTTAATGATGATCTGCTTGTTGTTCATTTGAAAGCAGATCATACTTTGGCTTTTAATCTTTAACAGCATCTCATCACTTTTGAACCACAGCTACATAGCAACATCCAACTAAGTTGACTTTGTAGTTTTTGGCAAACTACCAGCCATCAACGGATTTGATATGTCTTTACCATGAGCCGTTTGCTATGGACTAGTCAATGCTTCATTGCAATAACAAGGTGCATTGATAACCTAATAGTTTTTAGCAAACTATCAGCTATCAATGGATTTGAGATCTCTTTACTAGTAGCAGTTTGCTCTGGAGCAGCCAACTCTTTGTATTAAAAACATGGTGAGTTGATTACCATACAGTTTTTAGTAAACTGTCAACCATCAACGGATTTGAGAAGTCTTTACCAAAGCCGTTTGCTTTGGACTAGCCAGTTCTTGATGTTTGTTAGACATGGTGAACTGATGACCATTTATTGTGTGGTTGCTAAACCAACACTTAAACAATTCTCAACTCCATTGCAGATTCCAGATACCCAAACTATACTTGCAGCTACTGAGAATCCCATCATAATCTTAAGCCAGCTTGCTTCTCAATCATCTTCAAAAGTTGATAGCAAACTTCATCCATTGTTCCATCTAGAAGCTTCATCTTTAGCATCACTTGACAAGCATCTTTTGACAAAGGATATTTTCTATCTGCCAACATATAAATAGTAGATGCTTCCAATGTTAGGCAATGCACTGCACAAGAAGGATAATACCTCCAATTAATCATCTTCTGCTGAAGTGGCAAACCCCAGATTGCATCATCACTAAGAGGTGGATCAAACATAGTCTTAAGATCACCCCAAAGTACTCTGTCATACATCTCTTCAGGTCTATTTGCTTCATACTTCTTTATCACCAATATGTACAACTCTGTAAGATCATCTCTTGAAAAATCTTTAAGTATGGCTCCAAAACTCATATAAATTTTATAAGAACCATCACTTCTTATGATCTGATAAACAGCCTTTTGACCTGTTTGAGGAATGATCTTCCAATCAACAATACTAGGAGGTTTTGTAGCAGTTGGGATAGCATCTATTCCAATCTCAGATTCTGATGAAGCACCTATGACTTTATCCTTCATGAATGATTCCCTTTCTTTATCTTGTGCAGTCTTGTCGACATGTATTCCTTTCCTTGCCTTTTGCTTCTTCCTTTTTCCTGCTTTCTTTATAGGTTTTTCAATATCTTCTTCCTTAACAATTACTTGTTCTATAACACTCTCTTCCATGACTGGAACTTCTTTATCACTATTAGTCTTTTGTTTCTTTGAGGACTCTTGCTCTAGCTGTACACCTTGTCTCTTACCTCTTTCTTCAGTTTCCATAGGCACAAATCTTTCAATACTCTTCATCAACTTTTCAAATTCAGTCTTTAGCTCTTCAAAGGTAAGCTTCTTCAATTGAGCCAATTTCCAAGAGCTTTGATTTTTGATGAAGGTACTCATATAGTCTCTTTGCTGTGCTTGTGTCATGGGCTTACTTCTTCTTGCCTTGGGCGCGCGCCTGCTCAGCATAATACTTCTTTTTTTGATTTATCATTTCCACCATTCTTTTGGCAAAATCAATACTAGTCACATTTTCTCCTAGCACATCTTTGACCAACTCTGCATTTGCCTCAAGCTTAGCTCTAATATTATCCCAATCTTCTTCAGAGTAATGTTGAGCTGCTTCTTGAACTTCAGCTTTTCTTTTCTCTTGTTGTTCAGATAATTCTTGCTCCTCTGAAATTCTTTTGGCCAACAAAGCATCCAAGTGTACCTGTCTTGCAGCCTCTTCATCCTGTAAAGCTTGCAACCTCATAGCTTCTGCAAGATCAGCTTCTTCTTGTCTTATCTGTTCTTTTGTTCTTTTGGTAGCTTGAACATCTTCTGTAAACATTGGTGTTTTTCTTTCCCTTTGACCTTTAACTAGAGAAGAAATAATCACATTCACCTTCCGCACTTGTGATATCTTCATCACAAATAACTAATTGTTGTAAGGAGGATTTCTAGGCTCAACAGCACTTCTCTTGCCCAGCACATTAATTCTGGTCTAGCAGTACTAACTTCTGGTCTAGCAGTACTAACTAGTTCTTCAGCATTTCCTTCTTTATCACCACTGCTCTTGTCTTCAATAACTTCTGTATCATCAGTCAACTTAACCTCCTCAGTTTCACCACTTTGCCTTCCCTCATCCATAGCTTCCTCAGTTTCCATATACTCCATACCATGATCTGCACCTTGATCATCAAAGATAGTATTGTCATCCAAAGTTGATTCAGGTTTGGACTTTTTCCTCCCCTTTTTGGATACAGACTCCTGATTTCCAAATCTCTTATTCATGATATATTTTTCAACTCTTTTAACCATGCCCTGTGGTGGGAGAGCTTTGGCTGCACTCTTTTCCACGTTTTGATTCTAGATTTCAATGGCACTGATCTTTGCAGCTTGTACATCCTTAATAGATACAAGGCAAGAACCCTGTTGGATAAAGTTTAGATACATAAAAAGATAATTCATGTAGGTTTCAGGCCCCTTCCAGCTACTGTCAGTAGTGTGACCACCTGAAAGAGGACTATCATCAGGTGTTTGAACCTGGTCCCCTTCATTCCTATTAGTTTCCTCTAAAGAGTCTCTAGAGTCTTAAGTAGTGGCATGGCTAGATGATGTTTTAAGGGTTGGTCTCCTGTACTAGGTTGAGTAGGAGAGGGTGTTGGTTGGGGTTCAGTGGGTTGTTCTGAACCTTCACCCTCAGGTGCTTGGTGTAGCACCAACATGGAATCAAAGAGTGAAGTGACTTTGCCTGAAAACTTTACACCTTTCCTAGACATGTTTGAGAAAACTTTCAAATTGTGAGCTGGTGTAGGATAAACATCATTAAAAGGCTCACCAACTCCAATTTTGATTATTTAGAACGAACCATTAAAACTAGATACATAAGAAATTTCTTTTTAGTATTATCCAAGTTCCTCAACATACCATCAAAAATAAGTTTAGAAAAGTTAAACTTTTGATTAGTTGCCAAACATATAACAGCTGAAGCAATTTTATGGAAAACTCATTCCAGCTGGTAGATATGAGCTTAAACAATGTAAAATGGTATTACAAAACTTTCATTTAGGAAAAAGAGAGCCTTTTGAAAAGTTAATTTATTAAAATCACCCTCATAACCCATCAATGCAAGGTTTTTGAAAAATAGCTTCATTTGTTAGGCAATCAGTACCATCAACATCATTAAAAAGAAGAGAACTTCTTATTGATGCCGCTGTTACTACTACTGCCTTGCTATCAACAGTAGCATCAATATGCTTCACATCATTGACTGTTTGGGAACTGACAGTGTTCCAAAACTGTTCAATGTAGGAAGTATAGATAGGTGGACTTACAGTGAGAGCATGATGAATCGAACTGGAAGCAAGAAAGTCTACTATCTCATGAAAATCGGAGTTTCCCTCTGTCTTCTCTAAGCACGCGACCATGTTATGTTGATCGACAAACTCCAAATTCGCCATAGAGACTTGTAATAGATGGATTAAGATGTGGGATATGATCGATTCAGGGCAGAGAGTGATTGGTAACCAAATTGAGATTTTATAGAGATTTGCTTTAGGGTTTGATAAGACCGACTGAATAAACTTGAATCCTTATCTGAGAAAAAGAGTGTTATATAAGGAAGGATCAAGAATTTTCAATCTATAGACCCCTATAAGCAACTTGTTGGCGGAAATATCTCAACGGTTATCTTTAATTAAGGAAAATCTGTTCTGCTCTCTAACAGTAGTAACGGTAACAAGCAGCACAAACTTTTGCCTGGCAGCACCAAATTTGCCTGGCAGCACCAAATTTGCCTGGCAGCACCAAATTTGCCTGGCAGCACCAAATTTGCCTGGCAGCACCAAATTTGCCTGGCAGCATCAAATTTGCTAGCTACCATTTATAGCCTCCAATACCAATCCAAGCAGCATCTTATTACCCAATCCAAACATCATTTCCATCGAGAAGTACTTTTAAGCAGCACAAACTAAGCCTAACAATATTAACTTTTGTACCAGCAGTACAAAGTTTCTACAGCAGTACTAACTAAGCTCAGGATCACAAGTAACCTTTAATCCTTAATCCAAAGAGCATGACATATCTTTTAACATCCATCTGTCAACTAGAATGCATTTACAAACTGTACAACAAAGTAATCTGCTGACTTGCCTCCCCTGAACTAATGCAGCTATAGATTGATCATTCCAATGTTAACTACCAAAAAATTAAATCTTGTGACATCAAATCCTTTGGTGAGAAGGTCTGCAACATTAGCATCAGTGTGAATCTTGATAACATCTATCAATCTTTTCTCATAGCAATCCCTTATGAAGTGATGTCGAATCTCAATGTGTTTGGTCCTCGAGTAATAGACATGATTCTGACATACAAATTGGTTTAAAAACGCACATTTCAGCTTATGGATTTTGGTGTTCATGAAATTAAAGCCATAATCCATCATTTGATTCTGTATCCATAGTACTTGCCCACAACAGTTAGCAGTTGCAACATATTCAGGCTCAGTAGTAGAATTTGCCACAATCATCTGCTTCTTACATTGCCAAGATATCAGTCTTCTACCAAGAAATTAACAACCACCTGTTGTTGATTTTCTGTCAAGGCTGGCGCCTACATAATCACTATATGAGAAAGCTTCTAGTTCAAAAGGGGAATCCCTAGGATACCATAACCCTAGTTTGGATTGATGTTTGAGGGTAACCGTAAAATCCTTTTACCGCATTTAAGTGGAGAGCTTTGGAGTGACTTGAAACCTAGCACAGGCACAGATAGCAAACATGATGTCTGGCCTTGATGCAGTCAAATACATTAGGGAACCAATCATAGACCCGTAGACATGCATATCTACATCTACACCATCTTCATCTTTGACTAGGGGCTTATTGGCGTCCAATAGGAGTAGTAGTTATTATTGATGAACAAAAATCAAACTTCTTAAGAATGTCATCTACATACTTGTCCTGACTAATAAAGATTCCATCAGGTTGTTGTTGCACCTGTAGTCCCAAAAAGAATGTGAGTCACCTATGGGGAGCTCAACGGAATCTTTTGTGCATAACAGATCTTTAAATTTCCATACACATAGACTGCGTTGTAGAGCCAAAAATGATGTCATCCACATACACTTGGACTAACATAATGTCACTCTTGTTCTTCTTGATAAACAATGTTTTGTCTATTGTACCTCTCCTAAAACCATTTTTTAGCAGGAAGGAAGAAAGTGTCTCATACCAAGCTCTAGGAGCTTGATGTAGACCATAAAGAGCTTTGATCACCTTATAAACTTTGTTTGGATGAGCAGGGTCAACAAAGCCTGGAGGTTGATGAACATATACCTCCTCTTTAATAGTGCCATAAAGAAATGCACTCTTAACATCCATTTGGTAGACAGGAAATCCCATGAATGATGCAAAAGCTAAAAATAACATAATTGCCTCAATCCTGGCAACAGGTGCAAAAACTTCATCATAGTCTATACCTTCCTCCTGTCTAAACCCTTGTGCTACAAGCCTTGCTTTGTTTTTCACAATAATACTCCTCCCATCCCTCTTATTCCTGAAGACCCACTTTGTGCCAATTGCCTTTTTCCCAAATGGCAAAGCAACAAGTATCCAAACCTTTTGTAATTTGAACTGGAGCAATTCCTCTTGCATTGCTTCAACCCAACTTTCATCCTTTAAGGTTTGTGATATCGTTTTGGGTTCTTCTTGGGAGAGAAAACATGCTAACAGACAATTCTAATGGTTTTTATGATTTGTTCTATTCTGATTATAGATGTAGCTTACCAAAGCTTGTTGTACTGAAGAAGCCTTTTGGATCCTTCCTCTTGTTTAAACTGTTGATTTAGGATCTCTTAGAATTTGACCTTTAGGGTGATCCTTATGAACTCTGAGTGTGGGAATAGGACTGACATCAATGGTGTTATCCATATTGTTGAAATCAGCCTCTGCACCACATCATCATATCATAGGTTCTCCACTAGAATATTCCATAATTTGGAAATACCTTTAGAATCATCTTCCTAAGTTAGGTCATATTTAAGGATCAATGGGTAAATCAAGCATTGGGGAGAGTACGCATCAATAGTACTTTGTCCTCCAAGAGGTAAACAAAGTGAGTTGATTTAATTAGTGTTTAAGGCGGAGGGGGGGGGGGGGGGGGGGCATGGGAGTACTAGTAGCACTAGCATATGATGTGTTAGCAGTACTAACCAATGGTGAATTGGAAGTACTAACAGATGGCCTACCAGTATTAAGTTTGTTAATACTGGTAGCCTGAGTTGCTCTCTTCTTTTCTTCTTTAAAGGCTTGTCTTGTAGCATCATCTATAGCTTTAGCAGCAATTTCTTGAGCAATCATCCTCTCAAGATCATCTTTTAAGACTTGTTCAACTTTCGTCAACGTATGTTGTTCTTCTTTTTCAGCAACATCTTCTAAATCCTGTACATCATTATCGTTAGGAAAATTTTCAGAAGGTTTTTCTTATGCAGCTTGAACAACATCTTCTACTGTAATCCTTGGCCTATGAGGGTGTAGTGGAAGCAGTATATATTCCTGAGTAGGTTCCTTATCTTTTTCTGATGAACCTGCAACATAATGTTCTTGTGTACCTACATCCACATTAACCTGATTTTCTACACTAACAGGAATATAGTTCATTGTATTTGTTAGAAAATCAAGATCAAACATCTAATCAGGACCACTTCTTGCCACATTAGGTTGATCTTCAAGGAAATAAATGTGCATGTTCTCTTCTACTCTTTTGGTTCTTTTGTTGTATACTCTAAAAGCCTTACTAGTAGTAGAGTATCCCAACAAATATCCTTCATCTGATTTCCCGTCAAATTTGCCCAAGGGATCTAAGGTGTTCAAAATGGTCAAGGGGCACCCAAACGGTCTCATAAAACTAATACTAGGTGGTTTACCTATTAATAGTTCATAAGGTGTCTTATTTTGAGGTTTGGTCACTAATACCCTATTCAGTACATAGCAAGCAGTGTTTACTGCCTCTGCCCAAAATGGGATAGGTAAAAGTGAGTCTGCTAGCATAGTTCTAGCAACCTCAATTAAGGTCCTATTTTTTCTTTCTGCAACACCATTTTGCTATGGAGTTCTAGCCACACTAAACTCCCTTTTTATCCCTTTCTTAACACAGAATTCATTCATGGCATGGTTCTTAAACTATGTCCCATGATCACATCTAATGATTTTAACTTTATGGTTCAATTGGTTTTCTAAGCCTGTGATAAATTTATAAAGGATCTCAGTTGTTTCATCCTTAGTAGCTAAGAAAAATACCCAACTAAATCTGCTGAAATCATCAGTCACAACCAAACAGTACTTTTTCTTATTAATACTTTCTACTAAGACAGGTCCAAATAAGTCCATATGAAGTAATTCTAAGGGCTTTCTGATGGTTCTTTCTAACTTGGCCTTACAAGAGGCCTTATGTTGCTTACCCTTCTTGCAGGCAACACAAGTGTGGTCATTCACAAAAACTTTAGAAGGTAGGCCTCTAACTAGGTGTCCCTTAACAAGTTTGTTTATATTTTTGAAATTCACTGGACTATAACTCTGTGCACAATTTTGACTCATTTGTTGTTGCCTTTTGCATATAAACAGTTATACCTCCAGAAAGAACAATGTCTTTAAATCCAAACTGTACACACCAATTCTTCTAGGACTCTAATACAAAACTTGATTTTCATCAAAGCGCTTAAAGCTACGAGACAGAATAAGGCATTTTCAGTGTCATAAAGAGACAATGTTTTTCCCTTGTTCACACATGTGAGACAGAGAAAAGGTTAAACTTAAGTTCATCTACAAAATAGACATCATCAAAGTCTAAATTAGCTGTTCTGATTTTACCTTTACATGTTATTTTACCTCCTTTGGGATCACTTCCAAAAGCCACAAAGCCTCCATTCTAATCTTTATAGTCTGAAAGATAAGCTTTGTTGCATCCAAAGGCTAGAGCAACAACTACCACCACTTGCATATTCTTGTAACAGATCTCTGACTGCCCTACCACAAAAGTAAAGAAACATCAGTATCTCTTAGGGGACCCAAGTCACCACATGTTCATACTTGGATAATCCTTTTTGGGTCAACATACTCCATACTTCTGAGTATGGAAAGATCCTTTTTCTTTAGACTCATGATCCATGTAATTTCTCTTAGGCCTCCACACCCACCTTGACTTCTTAAGATCATTATCCATCTTACCCTTACTAGTATTAACTACTACTCTTGTTCCAGCAGTAGTCATATTTTTAACCCCAGAAGTTTTAACATCTTGTTTTAAGTTTTTGGGTCTAATAGTTGGTCTTGTGTAGTAAAAGACCTCTGGGTTGGTGAATATAAGGCTCTTTCTTACATTAGTCCATGATCATTGGGTAAATATCCTAATAGCACTACCAGTTTGTGCTATTTTTGGGGCAAATGACCTAGCAGTACTAACAGGCCTAGCAGGGGCAAATGGCCTAGCAGTACTAACAGGCCTAGTAGTACTAATAGGCCTAGCAGTACTAATGGGTCTAGCTGTACTAACAGTGTGTACTGCTCTTTTCCCATTAGGTCTAACAGGATTAATCAAACCTGTTTTGGTTAGAACTCCTTTTGGGATAAAAGTCCTTCTTGTTTGAGGGTATTTCAATTTATTTGAAATTTTTTGGTGATTTACCCTTTTAGCATTATCCTATACTGGTTTGACCACCCTTTGACCAGTATTGACCATAGTTTTCAGCTTATGTTCTGGACTCTTTTTGGCATAAAATTACAATCTTTAATCAAATGGTCAGTACTATTACAGACAAAGCAAGCTTTTATTTTCTTAAATCCAATTTCTTCTTTCTGATAAATTTGACCAATTTTATCAACTTGAGTTTTAATTGTTTGAGTCTCATTAGTCTTAACAGGACAAACTGTGTTTACTTTAGACACATCATCCTCATCATCTGAGTTCCAATCCTCAATGATAACTTTAACTCTGTTAATCTTTGGTTTAGATATTTTAACTTTGTATGTTTTACTTACAGTCTCACTAGTTTTAGATTCACTAGTATCATCTTGTGGCGCAGTTGTTTTTGACTTAATTATTTTCATCCTAATGGCATATTCATCTAAACCTGCAAATTATATGTCAACTATTAGGGTTAGGAAGTTCCTTGTTATAGGAGGGGGAACAGCATGATGCCCATCTGCTTTGGAGAACCTATCATTTGCTGGTGTGATCTCTTCATCACTTGATCTGACCTAAAAAACACTCATACTAATCTCACTATCAGTTT
>BQNB010063692.1:18563-28748 GCA_026074375.1 Tanacetum coccineum | reverse complement strand
ATGTCACATGTGAAAGTATAGATTACGAATTAGGTCTTGATTGTTATAAGCGACTAATTAGTTTGCGTAAAGTAGAATAAAGCAGACATTAAGTTTATTAAGAGTATCGTCGCCTGTGAAAACTTTAGTAAAAGCATCTTAACTTGTGAAAATAAAATATAGAAGATATTTGTCTTCACTGGTGAAAAGTTTAGTAAAAGTATCTTCACATGTGAAAATATAGAATATATTTTTCTTCACTAGTGAAAAGTTTAGTAAAAGCATCTTCACATGTAAAAATATAGAAGATATTTTTCTTCACCGGTGAAAAATTTAGTAAAAGCATCTTCACATGTGAAAATAAAATATAAAAGATATTTTTCTTCACTGGTGAAAAGTTTAGTAAGATGGTGATACAATGTGAGTGTACGTATAATTGGATGGATGGGTGAATAGTGCAGTAAAAGGTAAGTGGCAGTTAAACAAGAAATATTGGAGTCGGTGAAGGCCAGGTGAAATTCACTTAAAATCTTATCAATCGGATGAGATTATAATAGGGGAAGCATTTGCACACACTTTCGTTTATAAGCGAATTAGGTCTTGATTGTTATAACAGACTTAATTAGTTTGCGTAAAGTACAATTAGAGATTAAGTTTATTAAGAGTATCTTCGCGTTTAAAAAGTTTAGTAAGAGCATCTTCGCGTGTGAAAATATAGGAGCTATTTTTCTTCGTGCGGGAAAAGTTTAGTAAGAGTTGATAAAAGTTCAGCTCAATGCTACTTGAGTATATTATTAGGCATGATCATTAGAGCTTGTCAGTTTAATCTTCAAGTTGATTTGCGCTAAATGTTTAGGTAACTTGTTAGGTGGTTGGCAAACCTCCAAGAACGACATCGAAACCGGCTCAAACCCTAAAACCAAACTGGTGTTGAAGAGAGACCGAGGATCTAGAAAGAAAACAGATAACCAAAGTACCAAACCAGTTAAGAACGGAGTTTTATAGTACAGGTTTAATAGTACACACAAACATATCCCTAGTTTCTATGTTTGTTGCGTCTCTTACTTTGCATAATTATCTAATGTAAATTTGGTGGATTATTACTTGGCGTCTATAAGTCTGTAACATGTATTTTTGGTAACTGCAGCAACCATGTTAGCAGCACAGAGCATCCGATTGGGAATAAATGACGTAGTTATGGCTGGTGGTACGGAAAGCATGTTTAATGTCCCCAAATACATTGTGGATGCAATGTTAATATTCTCTTCACTTGTAATGCTAATGTCTATATGAACTCGAAAACATCTTCGTCCAGTTTTAGAACTTATTATTATTAGTGGTCGTAATGTTTCTGGTACTATACATAAATAGTAGTTTCGAATGAACAAACCTTCACAAAGTGTTGAAGTTATTCAAATAGTGATAACATTTCCTACTCTATAGCTTCTATTTTTTCCTGATTATCTAAAAATCAAATCAGAAGTTCCTTACAGGTTGTTGTAGTAGTACCTTAGCATAATGCACGATTTAGCTGAGAATTCTAGCATGTGCGTACAAAATTAAAAGGTGATATTGTTTCTAATTTGCAAGAAAAGATCTAAATTTGGTCATGACACTCTTGTTGATGGCATGGGTGAAAGACTGGTTGTGGGGTGCTTTTAATGATTTTAAGATGGGCAACTGTGGTGAAATATGTGCTGATATGCGACAAGGACCAGATATGGATGTAGGGAAGAAAGACCTGGTATGAGAATCTAAAACACACCCTTATTACTAAAAAGTATAGAAGGCAAGCTTAAGATGAAATAACTTCCATGTAACAGCCAAATTCCCCAGAAGCTTACGAAATTCGTTATGATGAATCATTAATGCATATGTCACTTCGGATATAAATACCATAGCTGCTTCAATCAGGTCTACATTAGACAATCCTAGGGTTAATTTCGGTATTATTGAGATGAGTGAAACATTGGGGACCAAAAATGACTCTATTGCATCTGGTCCATATGCAGATGACTTGGAGGGGGGCAAAATGGGTGTTTTCGACATAAACGAAACACTGAAGCTCAAATCCCCATCAGATGACCCCATGGGTGATATCGGTAATGTTGAGATTAGTGAAACATTGGAGGTCCAAATGAAGATGACCCCGACAGAGGCAAAATGGATACATTAGAGATAAGTGAAACATTAAAAGGTCATAAGGAATTTACTGATATACATACCACAGCAGACGATCTCAGAGGCAATATCAGGGTAGTTGAGATTAGTGAAACATTGGAGGTCAAAAACGACAATGCTGCATCTAGTCCGGCTTCCCCATTGACAAAACCAACATTGACTTTGTTAGACTCAAAAAGGAAGAATAGGAATCGATCAGCGGTTAGAAAGACAACAACCCCTAATAGTACTTCTGAAGCTGCAAATGCAAGCAGGTCTAATAGACATCAGAGAAAATCTTGGATTTCTTTGAAGGAGATCGTCAAGAGAAATGAAAAGCGCAGAAGGTTGTTTTAATCTTTACTAGACTATATGGTAGACATGTCCATGAAGATGATAGGAATTTTCTTTTATGAAGTTACCCTATGCTGTGGTATAATTTCGAGTTACCAGAAATTATCTCATAAAAGTCAAGGTTAGTTTTTTTATTGTTTTGTTTTGGGTCATATTAAGATATCAGTAAAAATCCGTTATGTTAAGATGTCACAAAACTATTTATCTCAGCTTCAATCATAACAATTGGTATAAACAATACATTCAGAAAAAAAATTATAACAACTGAGGTCAAGTTGTAGCAGGAAATCGTCTTTTTTTACAGTAGATGAATAAATGGACCAATTGTTTAACTAGCCTTGATAAGGTTATTCGTGGCCTTAGAAAATGATAGTTGACTGGTTTTAGTTAGCGGACCTAGGGTTGCTGTATCACCACATCTTACCTAGAAACATATTGCCCTGCTCATAGTTTATTACAAATACAGTTAGTGCAAGACTAGTTAACATGTAGGAGTAAGGGCGCAATGTGTCTTGGATCAGAGTAATATAAAGATGACAGAACAAGCTTATTGTGTGCTGAGTAACTTGAAGGATCAACATTGTATTCCATCTATGTTTCTATATATAGTTGGATTCAGCTTTCATGTTCCAAACCTTTTAGATTTTCCTTAAGTTCTTATACTAAATGCTAGATAAACATGTAATTATGTACATGATTTCATCAAAAAAACATTGAAATAACTTTGGAGATAGGAGTATGAGATTACGAGTTCGGAAACTGATATTTTAAGCTAGTGATTTAGGCTATGTTTGGCAAAACTAGGAGTAAGTAGTAGCTGTTAGTTTTGTAAAAGCATTTGGTAGGGTAGATCTATCTATAATTATGAAGTGTAATGTGATGTAAAAAGCTAAGGGTCAACAATAAAATCTTCTTTTTATTAGCGTTTCAAATAGGAATGTTCAAACATATTCCAAAAGCTAAGCTCTCGTTGCCAAACTAGCATTATGTTTAAATGCTTAAAGGTAAACACTCTAATATGCCTGTCGCCAGATATATTGGATGAATAGATTGTATTGTAAGTTTTGAGATTATGAGCTTGGAAAGTGGACGTAAACTAGTGATTTAAGCTTAGTTTGTTATTGGTGAAAGAAATTAAAGTATAGCTGTTTCTACTAAACTAAAGTATAGCTGTAAAACGACTTTATGCTGTAGGTGTGCTTAATGGTTATCGAGTAAGCTGTAACTGATACTGTATGTCTTTGGTTAGGTTTTAGGATTTTGACTGGCTTTTTCACAGTTTTGAATGTTGTAGGATCTTTGAAATAGTATGGTATGGATTTCTTATGAACAGTATAGTGAACTAGGCCTGACTGTTTCCACCCAAGGATTGGACCAGACTGAAGAAGCCGACTGAAGCTTCACTGCCCTGGTCCTCGTTCCCTTAGTTCTCTGTTGGGTTTAATCTTGACTAAGTACTTTAGTAATTTCAGTATTTTAGTAAGTTAGTATTTAACTAAATAAGGTAGTTTGAATGGGTATGTACTAGGACCATGTGTATTTAGGATAGACTAGGAGAGTGGGTAGTTTATAAACCGAGTCTTGAGGATAACCATGACTTAGTAGGTAGTTTATTGTTCCTTGTTTTATGGTTTCCCACGTTGGTTTGTAAGGCTATATATAGCCCATCTTTTTGTTGAATAAAGTAAGCATTTCAGTAGTTTTCTTCCATCACAGTAAGTTGTGAGTGTGAGTGTGCTATTTGAAATCTTCATTCTCGTTTCTGGTTAAGCCGGTTTGATGACATCCCGCAACTTGTTCAAACCGGTCCAAACCTGAATAAACTGACTGAAACGGGACCCACTGAGGGTTCTTAATCTAGTGTGTTTTGGTATTCGGTCCAGTACTCCAGTTCGATCCAGTTTTACGCTCAAGCACACCCCATAGTGACTCAGATGAAATGTTTAAGTGGCAAAAGAGATAAAAGTAGCAGTTGGACTGGACTGAACTATACGTTAGCGTAACATGACTGTTTGCTTTAACTGCTAACGAGTATACTCGAACTGATACTGTATGGGTTCGGTTAGGATTTGGGGTATTGACTGGCGTTTGTACAATTTTGGTTGCTATAGGATATTTGACATAGTATAGTACAGATTATGTCGTGAACGATATCGTGTAGTACAGTGTGTGTTGTGAACGTTTTACTGGCAAAAGAAATAAAAGTAGCAGTTGGACTGGACTGGACAGAACTATTAATTAGCGTAACATGATTGTTTGCTTTAACTGCTAACGAGTATACTCAAACTGATACTATACAGTTCGGTTAGGATTTGGGGTATTTACTGGCGTTTGTACACTTTTGGTTGCTATAGGATATTTGAGATAGTATAGTACGGATTATGTTGTGAGCGGTATCGTGTAGTACAGTGTGTCTTGTGAACTGCGGGACTTGAACTTTGTGATGTGATTTTAATCGTAATTTTTCAGTGGTAAAAGACTAACTATACGCTAGCTTAAAAACGACTGTTTTGGATAATTTTACCGACTTTTGTGCACCATCAGTTGTCATCTAATCTTTGAGATGTCAACTTTATTACAATTCTTTAACCCCTTTTTATACAATCAATCAAGTGTCAGTGATCCAATGAAAACACAAATAAAGTAGCCCCTTTTCTCATCAATTTTCCTCCCACCGTATCCATCTATCATCACACATATACCCTGAGAAAACTAATAAGTGTGTGAGAATTAGTTACTAAAAATGGCAATAAACAGCAGCAGGGGTAGTGGGTCATCATGTAATCCAGCAATAGTAAAGGTGTTAATAACATTTATAGGAATAAGTATGGTTGGTTATTTAATAAGTCCACCTTTATATTGGCATCTGCTGCTGCTGTTTCTTCTGCCCTGTTTGCAACTGTGATTGTGATTCTCAACCTCTGCTCTCAATTCCACAAGGTGGGTCTTTGCCAATTTGTGTTTCTATGAATTGGGTATCTTAATATGGTCTTGATCTGTTGAATGTTGCATTTTTTTGCTTTTTTACCATCTGGGTGGGTAACAGTAATTATTGCACTTTTTTTACTTTATTACCAACTGGGTATTAGTCTTTTTGGTTTTTATGATGTTGGTAGGAATTAGTTTTGCTTATTAGTGATTTGATCTGCTGAAAGTTGCAATCTTTTGCTTTTTTACCATTTGGGCGTCATTGCGTTTTTTTAATGTTTTTTTTGAAATGGGTTAGTTGTTATTAATTGATATTGGTTTGATCTGTTGTAATTAGGAATCTTGATTTTGTACTATTGCAAGTTGCAATTTTTACTATTTTTACCATCTGTGTATCAGTAACTATTTTGCGTTATTGGATGATATTGGTTTCATCTCTTGTGATTTCGAATCTTGAATCTTGTTAGTAAAAGTCGCCAACCTATAGTTTTTTAGTATAAGGGTATTATAATCTACGATCTTGATCTTGTTATTGGACCTAAGTTGAAGTTCATGGATCCCAAAATCCTACTGATGATAACTATTGGATTGGATCTTAGTGACACTATTAGTTTAGGGATGAAATAAGTCAAATCTTAGGCATGCCACCGGGTTTGGGTGATCAGTCCATGAAGTCAAATCTAAAAGTGCTTTTTTCTGTTTCTATTTCAGGACATACTGTCGCAATCAACAAGCCAGTCCTTAGTGCTCATAGATGAAGTATATATCACTGCGAGTTGAATTCTTTATCATCATAGCTATGCTAACATGTACCCCCATGTCCTTCATTCAGTAGGAATCTTGACCACATGCTATTGTCACTACAAGAAAAAAGTCTTTTAATGACACAAGTACTTTCTTTCGGGGTATAAGGCAGACTTTACAATCACTCAGTGGAGAGGAGGCAGAGAAAATAGTTTGGCGTCCACTACTGAATTTATGTGATTCCATGCTGAGTAGGATTTATTTTCTCATTACCATGGCACAGACCTGAACTTTCTTTAGCTTTAAGATTCTAATATGGCAGAGAGGAGGAATTTAGTTTGACAAGAGAGATCATTATGCATAATTAGTTGAGTTGTGTATGTCTTTTCAAGATGTATGCATTGATTGAGGGTATGTGCCTGCATGTTTTAGGTGGTACGAATCCTTTAGAAGGAGTTGCTTTGGGGATGTCACTCCTAGAATGCTTTGCTGAAGCTGGAGCATTGTAGACAATGGCTACCACCCATCATGGTGAACTTAAAACCCTTAAGTACGAGTAAGAAACAAACGCTCTCTTTCTCTTCGGCTCTCTTTCTCTTCAACTACAGGTTCATCTGTTATTAATTTACCTCAAACAGCAACGACGCCTTTGAAAATGCATGCATGAAGTTTAATGAAGTAAACTTTAAGCCAACATATAAGATTCTTTGGGGAATTCCAGGTTGTTTTCGTTGTTAGATTTCATTTATGTGCAAAAAAGAGGCTGTTCTCATGATCACCTTATGTTTAACTGTGAGTATGCTGCAAAAATTTAGGATGAACTGAGGAAAATTGCCAAACTGCCTAAACAGAGAAATAGTTGGATGGAGTTGATTCAATGCTTCTCAAGAATGAAATGTTCTAACAATATTTGGAGTATCATTAGAAGATTAGCATTGTCAGCTGCAATATATCAGATCTGGAATGAAAGGAATAAAAGATTGTTTCAAAATGTGGAAAGAGATTGGGAAAGTGTCTATAAAGCTATAATTGATGAAGTTAGAGGAAGATTAACAAGCTTAAAGGTGAAAAAGTCAAATCAAGTTATTGATGTCTCAAAGATTTGGAAGATTGATTGGCAGTTATATAGATATGTTGGAAGGGGTGTTTGGACATGGTGTTAAGATTGATGCTTTTGAGCAGGAGTATGGAGTAATAGAGATGGTTGGGCTAATGATTGTGAGTGATGCCTATCATAGATGCTTTCATGTGTTTGTTACTATGAGGATTGGTGCTGCAGTAGGGAGCATATGTTACCTTCATGCAAGAAATGTAGCTCTAATGTCATTAGTAACAAGTACATAACTTTAGATGACGCCTTACATGGATGATGGTCTAAATATGTCTGTGAGGGTAGTTGTAGATGGTATTTGAATCACCTTCATGTGGGAAATGTAGTCTATGTTCTTCGGACTTACCAGATGGGAGGCCTTTTAATGTTGAGCTCAAAAGTATTTCTACACTGGAAATAACTATGGTCTTGACATTGTTAAAGGATGTACCATTTGGTGTTGTGATAATGTGAAGAATTAGTTTGATGTTAAGATGTTGTATGATTTTAGTTATATGTTCCATGGGCATGTCCATTGGTTCTGTTGTCTAATTCCTTGTATCCTCTTATTATAGTTTGATGAGTAATATATTCTTCACATTTCACAAAAAAACTTGTGATGTGATGTGAGTGGCCATCTGATAATCAACATATGAATGCAGGACATTCAAATGCAATAAACATACCTGAAAGGCTAGGACTTCCCAACATTGTTGTAGGTAATGCTCGTGAACTCGATGGAACAGCTAGTGCAGAGATTAATGAGGTGACTTTCATACTCTGCTCTGCTTTTGACATATATTAGATGTTCGGTATTATATGTTTCGTCCATTGCAAACATATATAGAAATTTGCTTACTTCGTTGCTGAGTAGTGTTGGTTTAGTTATTATTCCTACACATAAAAATTTGATTTAGAGTTTTTTATACGTCATTTATTGGATAGTAATAATATATATTTCCGCTTAACAACGCGGATGACAATGAAAACCAGAATATGCGACAATGTTATTAATAAGCATAAAGACTAAAAACACTTAGTACAAAGAATGCTTTCTTAACTGCAATATAAGGTAAAAAGAGAATTGAAACATGGAGTAACATGAATGGTAATAACCACTAACATGGAAAATGTAAATGAATTCATATGGGGATCCTAGTATTGGTAAGGAAGACCATGTTCAGTTATGAACAAATGAGATTTATTTTACCATCATTTGGTTTTACTCCTTATATGTTTCTAATTGCAAGCATATGTCTAATAGGCCTCCATGTGGAGAATCTTATCTTCTTCTACATTAGGCAGAAGTTTTTGATGTTGCTTAGATTGTTGCTTGCATAGGTGATTATTGTAGGCTGTTGTCATACGTTCTTCTACCTCTTTACTTGCAGGTGATTGAAGATATAGAGAAGTTGAAGCAAAAACTACATGAGCATATTCATGAAGCACGGCATCATCTTAATTGAGACATACTTATTACTTTCTAAGGAACTTCATAGAAATCTAGTGGTTAGCGAGTGTAGGATTAGGGTGCATGCCACCAGCCAAAGATACATAAAAATCCAAGAAATATCAGAAGGTGGAAGAGTAGCACGTTCATTACTTCACAAGAAAGTACGACAAAGCCATGCATCCCCAGTTTTAGTTTCTAAGGCAGATGATAGTCTTCTGCAACCTAAAATGGCCTCATTTAGCAGTCATTCCACACCTAAAGAAAGCGATGCAGCATTGGTGAGTGAAAGCAATGTCAAGAATTGGGAAAGGTACTTATCCATTAACTTGTTATGTTCTAGAGGCAACATAAGTGTGACTTGGATTCATAATCGCTACTAGTGTTTAAATTGCATAAAGAAGTAGCAAAGTTGTGAAGGCAGGTGACCTGGTGCATGTTTCTATGTTTAATAAAAATGAGGCTGGGTTGAAAGTAGACTTTCTAAAGAAGAGATACTGGTTCAACTCGGGAATATGAAATTGAAGTTGACACTAGTAGAGGTGTTTGACAAAAAATGGAAAAGGAGGTCGGAAACCATTGTTACCCAAAAAATTTCTTGGTCATAATTTGCAAGCGTGAAGATAATTTTACGAACTTAAATAATCGTGTATTAAATATCAATATTTTATAATTTTGCACTTCTAGTATAAAAATTACACCTGTAAGATAAAATCTTCAATCATTGCTCATAATTTGCACATGTGAAGATACATTCTTACAAAACTTAAATAACCGTCTACTAAACATCAATATCTCATAATTTTGCACTTTTAGTTTATAAACTACGTAGTAAGAGCAATGCTTCAATCCTTGCTCATAATTTGCACGTGTGAAAATATCAATATCTTATAATTTTGCACTTCTAGTATAAAAAAATACACTGGTAAGATAAAATCTTTAATCATTGCTCATAATTTGCAAATGTGAAGATGATTGTTATAAAACTTAAATAATCGTCTAGTAAACATAAATATCTCATATTTTTTCACTTATAGTATAAAAAATACGCTAGTAAGAGCAATGTTTCAATCCTTGGTCATAATTTGCACGCGTGAAGATAATTTATTAACTTAAATATTCGTGTATTAAATATCAATATGCACTTCTAGTATTAAAATTACACTTGTAAGATAAAACTTTAATCATTGTTCTTAATTTGCACATGTAAAGATACATACATACAAACTTAAATAATCGTCTAGTAAACATCAATATCTTATATTTTTCACTTCTAGTATAAAAAATACGCTAGTACGAACAATGTTTCAATCATTGGTCATAATTTGCATGCATGAAGATAATTTTACGAACATTGATAATCGTGTATTAAAGATCAATATATTATAATTTTGCGCTTCTAGAATAAAAATTACACTTTTAAGATAAATTCTTCAATCAATGCTTATAATTTGCACATGTGAAGATGCATACTTACAAA